>CAEGAF010089212.1:0-49838 GCA_903067075.1 Micropoecilia bifurca | reverse complement strand
CCCACCCCCCAACCACCCCCCCCCGGCCCCCACCCCCCCCCCCCCCCCCCCCCCCCCCCGCGGGGGGGGGGGGGCCCCCCGACAGATGAGTGCAACTGTCCACTGATGTGTCTGGAAATGTGGGGTCGAGCGCGTTTGCAAGCAGTTTTACGTTCTTCCATGCAGCGGCTTTGCGTGCGCCCGGTGTTTGCTGAACATTTCTCTGTGTGTGTGTGTGTGTGTGTGTGTGTGTGCGCGCGCGAGTGTGTGTGGTCAGAGCTAATTGTCAGGCAAGCAGTGAAGATGAATAATGGCGACCATCTCTGGCAGACAGTGGAGAGTTCACCTGTCAATGTGGGCTACCTTAAGACAGATGGACATCTGGAAGACATTGATGTGCAGCTGTGGGAGCTGGACACGCACACTACACATACACACACGCGCAAACACACCCTTATACATATGGCTGCAGATATACATTTTAAGTGCACTCATAAATGTTGAGAGAGTTGACAAGAGCCCACATAGATCTGAGACCAGGAGACACTGAGCACGGGCGTAAATCACAGAGTTCCTGTTCTCTCTCTCTCTTCCTCTCTCTCTCTCTCTCTCTCTCTCTCTTTTCTCATCAAGACACATGATCACACCACTAGCTATGAAGAGAAGCATGAGTCATTCTCTGCTTGGATTCCCCGCTTCTTAAGTGGCTCATTGAATAGCTGGCAGGTGCTTCCATTGCAGCAACATAAACTAAGCTGAAGGAAAAAGTTAAAGAGCACTGATGATGATGATGATAATGATGGAACGGTAAAGGAATTTAGATTATGTCCAAATAGGCACCGGACTGTCTAAACATTAGATTGACTATGACAAATGTTGCTAATGAGTCTAAACAAAGGCTGCATTGAGCAGCAAGAACATTAAAAAACCAGTTAATGTGCTCATTATTCATCGAGGTGAAGCGGTATTTTCTCCTAAAATTAGACATTCAGTCTGTCCAAAACATACAGAAAGGAAAGCAATGGTTTTGTGCCTGTTTGCATGTGTATTTGTCCACTTCTGACTGATGCACTCATCGGTTACATGAGAGAACCTTGCTGAATTTTCACACTGTCACTGTCATTCCTCCCCTGCTAACACTGAAATCAAACACCTTTTAGCTCTGACCAATCCCACCCATGTTATTACCCCACACACACCCACACACACTGGGAAGCATGGCAGGGGCAGAGGGCCGGAGGATTTTATACTATATTCTGACATGTTATATTTTTTAAGTTTTTACTATCACTAAAATATTTTTTAAATAAATCAAATTTGTGTTTTTTAGGAAAATACTTTGAAAAGATAAGGTATGTACAATAGTTGCTAGTTACTCTGGGTCAGTTCAAATTGTTCCCATTATTTTGTATCCATGGTTTTCTGTTTCACCTAACTTTTAGGTTGGACAAGAAGACAGATGTAATCATGAGATAAGAGCTTAAGTAGAAATATTAAAGCAAAATCTAAAGACATCAGCCAGAAAGTAAAGCTGAGGTACAGATTGGTCTTCCAAATGCACAATAACATCAAGCAGCCTATGTGGTTGCAAAGTAGCTCAAGGACAATAAAGTCAATATTTTCACATGGCCATCACAGCCCAGATCTCTGTCCTATGATGAGGTTGATCTGAAAGAGCGTAGGAGCGAAGCGACTTACAAACCTGACTGAGTTACACCAGTTCTGTCAGGAGGAATAGGCCGGAAATCCAGAAAACCAAAACATTCGACCCAAGTCAAAATACAACTATCCATGATTATGACCTAATGTATATAAACTTCTACATTTAGAAAAGTAAATACAAATATAGTTTTCTGGCATTTAGCAAATACAAATAATTTCACAACATGAGGAGTTTGGTAGAATTAACTCTGGACCTTGTCAGGGAAGGGGAACATTTCTGACTGCAGTAATTGTGTTATTCTCTATGCAGTTTAAGCTGGATTTCTTTGTCTTTGAAGGTACTTTGAGATAATATTTGCTGTGAATTTGAGCCATTTAAGAAACTGAATTGAACTGACAGCAGCATTAAAATAGAACCCTAACCACAGATTCAACTTATAGCTTATTAAATATGAGAAACTAGACCTTAAAACACAACCTCTTAGTTCTAAGATCACTTATTTATGACATATACTCCTGAAGAGCCGTTTCATAACGCACCTCATAAAGCTGTTTTATGTTTTGAATGAGACAAGCCTAGATAAAATGGAGTCTCCTCCTCTGAGTTGTCTTATGGTGAAAACCTTTATGACTTTGCTGGAAAGGAAGCCAGACTTTGATTGCATTAAAATATATGCCAGGGCAGAGAATATGCCATTTGGGAAACTGGGCAGAAAAAAAAAGGAAACAGATGCACACACAGACAAATGTAGACTATAATTTATTTTCTTGGTTTTGTAATTATGCTGACAATAGAAAGAGCCCCCAGTTAGAATTTATCTGTCTCCTCCTCTGCCTCCAGTTCATCCCTCTCCCCCCGTTCACTGCCGCTCCATAACCTTCCAGAGAGCCGGCCGACAATGGGCCCAGACTCCCCTCTCACTTTGCTGCAAAGGCAGGATAAGGGAAACTTTAGCCGCAAAGAGAACATATGGCCCCCAATGCACAACCAAACAAACCTTATACATCATGGTGGCTTGGCAGAGTGTGTGCTAGCTGAAAGAAAAGGGGGGTAGGGTGGGAGTGGGGGTATATTAAAGGGTAATGAGGTAGAGAAAAGGAGGGAAACCAGAAGCAGCAGAAGAGGCGAAATGGCTGTTTGTATGAAGAACATCCTCAGCCTGTCAGAAGCCAGTCATTTTCTTTATAATAGACTGTAAAAAAGGAAGCCTCTTCGCAAAGTAGCGTTGTAAACAGAGAAAATACGAGTGTCTAATCCTGATAGGTCACTCTGTATTAGCAGGACAGAAAGCCCAACAAGGATTAATAGCGCAAAAATCCACTCCCCCTGCCTGTCAGGTAGAATAGACATCTAAATTAGTCCATATGAGGACTATTCAATTCTTCACTGACCCCAATTAATATAAAGTGATTTGATAGGACAGAAGTCAAAGCTTATGCAGATAGACGGAGAGGTAATGAATATGACAGAAAGCCAAACAGGAGGAACCTGATAGCTGGCTCAAATTGTCGCCCCAGCAGGCTGCTGCTCTCTCCACCCCCCGAAGAGAAAACCATAACCCTTAGTACAGCGAATGGATGATGCTGTCCATTTCAAAGGCTCACAATGTTCTGGGAGCATTTCAAGCTAACGCACTATGGCCTTTCCATCCATTTTTCTCTCCCTACTCCTCTAGACAAATGTGGTATCACAGTTTGCGCTGCATGCGTGATACTCTCAACCGTGGTCCTTAGAGCCTGACAAACTGCAGAAGATATGAGTTGTGAATGTGTGTCCTCTTGAGGTTTCACTCGGTTTTGAAAACGGTGACAGAGCCATTCTTTTCATTTATCTGTAAAATAAAGTCACAAATGAAACATCAGCAGTACAGGAGTTAAAGTTCAGCGTTTTCCAGAATGCCTCGACAGTCTGGAGATTTCACCGCACCCTGAAGAGATTCAGGACACGCCGTGCCAGATGCAACGAAGCAGCCCCATAACATAACCGAGTCGCCTCCATTATTCACAGTAGGGGCAGTGTTCTTTTCTTGGCATGCTTCATTTTTACGTTTGAACATAGAGCTGATGTGCCTTTGCCAAAAAGCTCCAGTTCTGTCTCGTCTGTCTGAAGGACATTCCCAGAACATTTGTGGCTTGTCACCATGTATGGTGGCAAATTCTTTTTCCTCAAAGCTTTCTAGAAGTACTATCATTTCTGTCCAGGCCTGTTTTATTATTCTAAATCTAATGATTCTGTTGAATCACATTCCAGTAAATTTGTATCTGCTATTACTTTTTTCAGTTTCAAGTTAGTTCAGTGGCCATTGTGAGTGTTTTGCTTTTGAGCTTAGAAAGAGTCCTTGCCAACGTCCTAATCTTCAGCTGCTTGACAGATTCAAGTCAGGACCCTGGCTGGGTCACTCCAAAACCTTAATAAAAGTTTGTTCATTCATAAACGATAAAAAAAAAATCAAGACTATTTTTAAACCTAAATGTACATATGACATTAACCAGAAATTTACCAGCATATTGCCAATCCGAGTGTGTTACAATGATCTATCTGGGACTCTGTATTGCTATACTAATTGCATACTAATTTGCTGCAAGGATTTTGAACCAGCCACAAAAACTGCAATACTTCCTGTAGAGATCACTGAACTGATTTCTACTCATGCCCATTCTGATGTTTTAATAGAGAAATTGTACCGCAAGAGACATAAAAAAGATCTTATTCCTTTTTCTGTTAAATGGTTATAAATTCTGCACTTTGCATAGATTAAATGTATTATGATAATCTGTATTTTCCAAAGCCCCTCTTTGCTCAGTTGTATTTTAGAACGTTATTCCTTCTTTAAACTAGATAAATCTTTCATAGAGATCATTTTCTATTTCGAGAATCAAAAACTGGAAGCATAATAAGAAACCCCCCAGCGCCCTTCACCCCTCATTCTCTCCGTTCCCCAGCTCTCTATGCTTTCCACTCATCTCCACCCTCGTTCTTCCCATCTTTTTAATCAATCTGGCAACACTTGTAATTTTTTAAATATATCCAAACCCTCCTATAACGCTCCACTTGCACACACTTTCAAGGATCTGCTCCACTCATCGTAGTCGCTTCGTCTTCTTCAGCGTCCACTCTTCTCTTTCACCTTTCCTTCCTTCTCATCCCTCTCATGTCTGGTTGGTAAGAGTGGCGCCATTCATTAGCACCGTTGACAAGCCACTTCAGACCAATGCCGCCGCTCTCTCTGCTGAAGAGAGAGGCAAAAAGGGAGAGAAGGAGCATGGGAACTGTTTGCCACTAAACTTTTACAGGAGTGTAGGAGTCGGTCAGCGTGCCATTGACAACATGCAGGTAAATCACGTTATAAAGGCCAAAGTCAAAGCTGTGCTGCACGCTGAAATATTTCCATTCTAGAGTTTTTAAAACGGTTGCTGTCAACTTTTCATTTTTTATTTCCCCATTTCCCAAACCTTCCTCCATATATCTTTGTTTCTTTCCAGCACAACCTCCCTTTTTTCCTCCACCACAGTCGGACACACAGTCCCTTTATCCCTTTGGTCATATCTCATTGTCTCCCATGGGTGCAGTGTAACACTATCTGCTTCAGCCACTCTCCAGTCTTAAGCAGACAGCCTGGTCCTCAGAGATTTATTCATGTCTCCCTCCCCTGCTGCCATTTTCCTCTCCACGGAGACCAGAAACTAAATATGACACCTACACCAGAGAGATGGAGAGAAATGTCAAACTCCTCCAGACAAAATGTTGAAACCTTGTTCCATATTTCTAGTTACACTGCCTGGTTTGGTTTTCAGGAGCTGTGAAGCCATTCTGGCAACATAAACCCTAATATTTTCAGAGTACACCAGGTTTAGTTAGTTTTTTTAAATATTATTATTATTCTCTTTCTTAAAAAATACAATATTCTCCACATCTATGGTGTGAAGATGTGTGTTTTCTGGATTCTGCCTCAAGAGTAATGAAGATTTACAACAGTGATGTTAGTCTTTATAGCCTATCTGGCATCCTAAATGTGTTTGGCCAGGATAAATGTCATCAGGATGGAGTAAACAATGGAGAAAAAGCCTCAAAACAGTGCATTGACACAGTATAGGTGGTAACCAGCCCAACCCTCAGATGATGTACTTACCCTTTAACAAGCTTACAATTATATGACTTCTGAGCTGTTACCTATAATACGCTCACAGAATCACACTTCATGAAATCCAAACAAACCCTATAAACAAAGGGCATGTGTATCATAAAATAGTGTGAAGTAGTAAGCAAACACAGGCCTGCAGCAGATATCCAAGTTGTAGGGTTCGCAATGAGTTTAATTTCAATCACGCAACTGGAATAAATGAAACTAGAGCCTTGTGTGATGATATGGATATTCAACAAATGAATGTGACTATTGAAAACTGTGGTCTTACATGCACTGAGAACAAATAAACACCTGAAGCTGCAGGACATTTGACCAAAACAGGAAGTAAACTAATCTGAAACATCACTGTGAAAATGAAGTGAAGTAGGTTTTCCTGAAAGTTCAAGAAGCATGAACAAATCCAAAACTTACAAATGAATGAACAAAAAGAGAAAATAGCAGAAGATGAAAAATGAGGGAGCCTGTTTGCTCTGCCCTTTTACTCCTATAGTTTTATTTATTTATTTTTTTATATTTTGACAAAAAGGGTCTAACCAGTACACATAATTAAAATTTTAATGCCAGGAATAATTTTAAAAAGTAATTTTATTAACATGAGTATGACCTGGTTATTTAAGCTGTTTCTGCAGCTCTATTATATGTTCACAACTGTATTACACTTGGAAATGCCATCGTAAATGTGAGTAGGATATAAGGGAGAGCACGATTTCATTCCTTTTAATGCCTTAAAATGTCAGACTAAGCTTCTAATAATTCACTGTTACCCAACGGAGCCAGTTTTAGTTTAAAGCAAGATGACGAGCTCCAGCCTATACTATCCATCAGAACCTCTACATTTCCATTTGGGAAATCCCTTTCATCCTTTCTCTTCCTCCTCTTTGTCTAACTCGTTCATTCTTCCTGTCTTTTGTTTACTGTCTGCCTTCCTCTCTTTCTCGCCTGCTGATAATTTATCTTTTAGTTTTCCTCTGTTGCAATTTCTCAACAAAGCAGTCCCACTCTTACAAGGTTTCCTTCACTGGAAAGAAGGACAAAAAAACAACTCGAAAGAGAAGAAAGGAGGCTGATGGTGAAGTTCACAACAGATTGCTGTGGGTACCAGTTCTTCCTTCTGATGTGTTTTGATGCTGTTCTAGTTCCAGTGATAGTGCCAGGCAGAAAATTTTACTGAGTGGAATGAAAGACAACAGGTGAATAAGGTGACCTTTCCCCTGCTGATGTACACACATCCTCATTTAAGCACACAATTATTCATATCTCTGGCATATTTAGATAAAAAAAAAAGACATCTCCCGGTTCGAAGCTGACTTGTTCCGCTTGTGGATGTAGGTATTTTTAATTTAGTGCGCTGGTGCCACAGAAAAGGGAAAATAACGCAGGTAAAACCATTGAAGAACAACTCAAACCCACTTTTCCTCGTCCTCTGTGTCAGCAACGTTTCGGGCAGACTCGTTGCCATGACAACTGACAATAACACTGCTATGTTTCAGGTTTGAACGCCAAAACGCACCCGAACATTTCCCACTCAAAGAAGAGAACATTCAGTCCAGTACAGAATTATACTCTAAGGCTTTGTTTGTTTTTGCGATTATTAATAGCTAATCAAAACTGCTGTGTTAGATTAGCTACCGCTGCCATTAGCTAACCTAACACAGCAGTTTTGATTAGCTCATTTAAATACCTGCGCTATTCATTTTGTGTGCCGCCTTTTTTTTTTTATTTTATAGCTGAACCAAAACACACCAAACTCTACATCACATCTACATGTTCAGGTTGTCAAAGTCAAGCAGGAATAACTGACCTGCTCCCCTTGTTATTTTTTTAAAATTAAACCTACTTGTGGTAAGTAGTGTTGACAATTAGCAGCAAAGCACTGCTACTAATTAGTTGCATATTTAAGATTTTGTATGCTATATTGGTTTTTACATATAATTTGGATATTATCTATTAAAATTGTGTCCATCAAAGAATGAGATCAAACTTAAAATAATTGTACTTATAACTTTTCTAAAACACTTGAAATATTGAGAAAACATGTTAATAAAAACATAATTAAGTAAAGGAAAGTCAGCACTCCACACCCTGGTAATACATGCAGGCTCTACACCCGGGTTTTCGGATCCTGAATTGTTTTTCATGGAGGATACAGAAAGTCTACAGTACATGGCTGAGAAAGTGTGACATCATTTCAAGTCTGTGTTCGAGAGGTGGATTAAATGTCATGCTCTGCAGCCTGATGAACTGATATTACCCAGCACTTTTAAACTGTTGTGACTGATAACGTGAAACTCGTCTTACTGTGTTTTTGTGCCGAAATGAACAACAGTTTTTTTGATCACACACTGCTGATGTAAGGATGTCCTTCAGGTAACTAGTCCCGTCACGCAGAAGAAGGCAGCCATCAGGTGGCGACTGCTAGAGTTAGAGTGGAGGTCACTGGGATACAGGATGAGGAGCCGGGGCAGCAAATGGACGAAAGGCAGCAACACAAAAGACCAGTAACATGAAGGCACCACAGGGGTCACTCTGCAGCATGATATTAACGTATTGCACGCCAGCCCAGCCAGATTAAGCAGGTCTACTGAAACTATTAGAGCAGTATCAATGTGATGCATTTCCTATGAGTGTCAAAGTTAAAAAAGAGGGAGCAGAATGAAGCGCAGTGCAGCTGGGAGATGAGTGCGTGATGTATGTGACCGAGCTGAAAGAGACTCTGATGAATACTTGCTGAATGAGAGAGGAATGAAGAATGAGGAGCAGTGTGTCATTTCTGCCTCTATCAAATGTTCAGCTGATCTTCACTGGGTCACTATGAGGAAAGAACGGCTCCTTTTAATCCTCTGATTGAGCACTCGAGTCTTTCTCCCTCACAAGATCCTGATTACAAGAAACCTTTTGCTTCGTGGAGGATTTCTCCTCATCCTTCACTGACATTAATCCGTTCCAAGGGATGGATATTAAGAGCTAAATCAGGTTTTTTTGTGGGGCTGTGGATGAAAACATAAAATCCAATCGGGATTCAGCCTTGAACTCAACACTTTCCAATCGATAATGATACATGACAAGTTGAAAACTCCCTGTGGAAAATCGGGCCTGATTTTGCTGGGACTTTGTGCCAAAGATGAGAGCTGCACCGCATTACCATAATGCAACAGGAATCTAACAAATGAAGCTGCGATGAATTCCAGGCAGCAAAAGCAAAGGATTGCGAGTTCTTCCCGGCTGCACAAGTCCTGTCCACACTTACAGACTCCCACTCTCATCATCGTTTTTCCTTTTTCGAGAGCCAAGGGTGAGCAGAAAGCAGGCAGCTGATGGTGGAAGGGAGAAAAATGACAGCACTAGACAAAGGTTGATTAAATTGGTTTTCAATTCTGGGTGTCTCTGTCTGAAACCACTGCATTAATTTGCTCCATTACATATTTGAGAGCCAGTGAGTGTATTAAGAGCCGCTGTATATCATATCTGTGACTGTTCTGAGAGCTCACTGCCAAAGAGAAGAAGACGGTGTCCATATATCCCAGCATTAACCGAGGTGACTCAGCACAGATAGCCTGAATTTCTCTCTTTGTTCATGTAAAAGCTTCTTTGGTCAGCGCCACTTATTTTATTTTATTTTTTATTTTTTGGTTGTTTTTTTAAGCAGGTCCTTGTCTGGCAGCGTCTCACTCAGAATTGTTGTCTGAGTGCAAGGAGAAGCTCAACAGTTTTGCTTTCAAAAGTGGAGCATGATGGCTTTTGCTATATGATGCTCCACTCGATAGAGAAACATATGCATAACTCTATGTGAAATAGTTTTTGGTTTATTTTGTAATGAGCATGGAGACAGAAAAACAGAGATAAACGTTGGGAGTTAAGAGGAAATGAGAGAAAAATGATAGAATACAAGTTGGCACTCCAGAAGTCGTCTTTTGTGTCTGCAGAAAGAGCAACAACAGACTCATTCAGTAAGTTGGAATATTATTGAAAAGTCTATTTATTCAAGAACTTTAACACTGAGTGTAACAGGTTAATTACACCCAGACGGATGTTTGGAAACCTTTGTTTCTGTTGACGATTTCCTTTTGCAGTTGATGAATAGATAATATCAGATCAGATGATAAAAATAAGTTTTCAATACAGAAATGTAGTCGTAATGAACAGCATGTTGAACATCTGTTCAAAGGTTGTCAATTTTCAAAAAGGTACTTCTAATCTGACAAATGACCTTCATTGGAACTCATAGTCTAATTTACTGAATATTAATTTACAATATTACACAACACTACACAATACAGATATAAAGCACTTTGTATTGCCTTGCTGAAAATGTGCTATATATAATTACCTTTACCGTTACAAGTTAATACATAATGCATTTTGTGGCAACCGCAGTCCAACATATAAATAATCACACCATTCACAATAACTATCTGTAAGTTTTTAAGTCTTGGAATATGGTTGATATGACAACATAAATCTGAATTTAAAATTTTAGGCCAATTTTATTAGAAGGCAGCAATGGACAGGATACGGTTTAGTTGCAATTTCAAATAACTATTAAATATTAAAATGATTTGTTACACTGTTTTTTCTCAGTATTGAAGCATTTGATCAAAATATTGTCATATAATTTTGAGATAAGGGATTATAAGAACAACAGAAAGCCTGCGTACAGTAAGCCAGGCCCTCCTGCACCAGGCAGACCTGAATCCTGCCATTCTTGTTTTTGAGGGACTCCAAAACCCCTTTAGTGAAATATGTGCATGATGAGAGATTATTATGCTTCATGCATCAAGAGTGATCAAGGTATTACCTGTCCTGTCCTAACAGGTGTGACTAAAGAAACAGCAGAACCATAGAGATGTCAGTCAAATCCCGTCGGTACATGTCTGCTGAATTAGGAAGAGCTTTCAACCTGCTGAGGGAAAACACCTGTGTAGCTCTAATCATTTGATGTTCAAGGTCTTTCCACGTGAAGTTAAAATGAAAATGGACTTCAACACATTAACACACTCAGCAGTATTGCTCCAGGCATGTCATATTCATCTGATCATTTCTTGCTTCATTGCCTGCAGGACACTGCTGTATTCAGGGAGACTTCATTCACTCTCTTTCTCGACAAACTCAAAAATTATGAAGCCAATTAAAGGTGTTTTAAGTCTTGAGTTCAACAGTAACAGGCTGCAGAACCTGAGACCCGGGAAGAAGCTTTATTGACTCAAAGATTTCTTTTTTTTTCTAAAAACCACAAGAGAAGCAGCAACCGAATCCTGTCACTTTACCAATAGCGAGTTGTTTCCCATAAAACTGGCTCATCTATATGAAACAGCATAGAAATTAGAGACACTAGCCAGTCCTGACACCCGAATTAAAATATCTGCACTGCTAGACAGGTGTTACTATTCCAACCTAGCAAAGAAACCATCTATAAAAAAAACAAAACAGAAGCTGTCTAATTGAAACAACTGTTGAATTCTTTCTTTAGCATGAAATGCTTCAGTTTTATTTTATTTGGCCTTCATTATAAAAACACCCCTAGCAATCGTGGGAAACGACGGGTAATTTATTAAACCATAATTTTGTGATTACCACATGTGATCACAGAGAGGCCTCTTTAACAAATGTCTGTTTTTCCTTTTCTTGCCTCACTTTTAAGTCAAACTGCTGCCATTCAAGGTTCACCCCAGTTTCTGCCTTCTCGTGTGACTCTAGCTCCATACAAAGGTGAGATATGTGTGGGGGAAAAAAAGATAAGAGCAACATATTTTACAGATATGTGCAGGAGTTTGAGTTTTCCCATATTGGTTTTCTTCTAAGACCGAATGTTCGTGCTGCCTGCAGGAGGGAAATCACATTTAAATCTCACTGTTTGCCTTGGAACCCAAAAACACAAATGAGTTGTACTTAATGAGCTGAAACGCATAAAACAAAGACACAGCCCTGTTGGGTTGTAGAAATGATGTTTATTAAAAGGCAATAATGAATCACCAACATTTTGCCTGATGATGTAGCGCAAGTTATCCCTTATTAAAAACTTTTAAAAGTCACAGGCTAAATGGGAAAACCGTGACATTAACAATACACTTTTATTTTTGAACAACATAGGATTGATGACAAAAACTTGAAATGATACCATGAAAATCTTAATGGCTGGTAATGATGGAGGCCGCTCTCCATCCCTGCTTCCTGCGCACACAAACACAGATACACGTACGCTAACAGACGCCTGACCCCCTGCACCTTCTCAGCATTTGTGCGCGTGAAATGGATCGCTTTGGAGCTGTCAGCATTCTTTCAGCGGAACTATTCATCCTGCTTTTTCCATTCGAAGCGAAGTGCAGGTGTTTACTGTAAGGAGGAGAAGAAAGGACGAGAACGTCAGCGGCCTCCTCGCAGCCTGGATGGCAGATGGAGAGGAGCGCGAATACAGAGACTCAAAGCAGAAAGGGAAAGTAAAATAAAACAGATAGCGAGAACGGGTTCGGTGACGGCCAGAGTGCCAGCGAAATATTGTCTTTCCATCAACAGACAAGTGAATAGGAAAGAATCCGATCCATGTGGGAAGGAAGACCACCCGTAATGAGGGCAGGAGCTCAAAGTGCAGGTCAGCATATAAGGCAAGAATGAGAACCGTTTTGCTTTGTCCCCATAATTATGTTGTAATTTTTGTTCAAAGAGCTTTCCATGAGATTATAAAAAAAAAAGTCCTGCAACGGGTTAACATGTATATCGGAAGAACCCCATTTGACAAATATGTCCAAATGCAACATAGGAAAATGTAATATTTAGAGGAGTTTAAAACTGTTACGTTATATAAAATGTCCCTACAGTACAATACGGTATTTATAGTAGCTCAACCACTGAGTCAAGGTTCATACCAACAGTCTTGTAGGCAGTGCTGCTGTAAATCCTCGTCCTGTTTCTCTGATGACGTGCAAACATCCTGATCGATACAACAGGTGGGTTATTTATGTAGTCACTGCTGTGGGTGGACAGATCGGATGTTCTGTCTTATCAGTGAGGTTAACTCTAAAATGGACTACAAATTCCCACTCAAATCTATAAGAAGTCTTCAGTAAAGTGTATGCGTGTGTGTGTGCGCGTGAGTGTGTGTGTCAGTACGCCTCTCCCCTGTTGTAAATATTCCTCCATCCATCACATTAGCCTAATGAAAAGTAATAAGAGCGCTCCAAATGATCTCCTCCCTGAGGTTGTCTCAGAGCTGTGTGAAATAAGATAACATTAACCTGAGTTATATGGCCTGCCAACGAGAAGTGCTATAACAAAACATACACGCACACGCATGCTCGCATAGGACCACACATCCATCTTACCCAGCATTTACCCTCCAACTGGGAGTCATGGTGTCACCATAAAGTAGCATTGATATGAAACAATAGCAAACACGGCCCATAAATGCGGTTTCTTCCATTTGCACACGTGTGGCCAAGACTCCTGCTTTACATGGTTGGGTTTGTTGTTCTTTTATATTCCGATGTGGATTTTAAAGCTTAGAAAGATGTCAATGCTTTAGCTGGTTTGCAAAATGAGAAGAACCGGAAGGAACTGATCTGAAGAAAATGGAGAAAACAGAACTAACTAGCTAACTAATTAATTATTCTCCTCACGATTCTTCACATTGAGTTCAACAGGTAGGTGCTGCACCCTGAATCAAACATTGTGGACATACTGGACTGAAAAACAATTTTAAAAATATTCCACACGTCAGTCTTTGGCCGTAGATACAACATGATTTTTGAAGGGACTAAATCTTGTTGTACTGAGTTTACTGAGTCTTTGTGAAAATAATTTCCAGAAGTGATATTGGCCAAAGAAAAAAGAGAGGAAAAATCAATTGGATGTGTTTGGTTAATGTTCCAATAAGAGCAATTTCTGAGAAGGAGCTGCTCAGCACAGAGGTAATAGTTAATCTTCCCATCATAAATATTGCAGCTATGACAATATAATTTATTTCATAATGTTTATTTCATGATCAGTTCTACACCATGGTAGATTTCCACGAGGATCTAGTGTAAAATCCACGTTTCTCAATCTCTCAGCTGAAGGAACTAAAGTTAAATTCAACGTATGTTTATACCACATTACCTTGTAACAGTACAAAAAACGTCTGAACTTTTCGATCCTTCAGTAGACTAACACAGAGAGAATCCACAGAGTACTGTGCTGAAAAATCTGGACGAGATGAAGAAGAAGTGAACATCACCTGGTTAAGACCTCAGTGAGCTGATCATTCTCTTCCTGTCTCATGCAGTCTTGCTTTTACACTCTGACAGATTTATTAAAAGCCACGGATCAAAGCAATTCCCCAGCTCGTTCCTCTAATCAATCCTTAGTTTTCCTCTCCTTCAGTTGACAGCATCTTCTCCTTCATCCTTGCTGCCTGTCTTCCTCTCCGTCCCATGGCCTGGGCCTGAGTTTCTGAGGTTAGACACAAAGTGGGAGAAGTAGGTGATGGGGAAGGACATGAGGAGGGGCGGATAAGTCGGACAATGTCTTTGCTTTCCCATGCCTGGGGTTTTATTTTCTCATCATTTTTACAGCGGTGTGTGTACTTTCAGCAAACGTCTGGAGAGCAATCTAAACCATATGTCACTGTTAGGGGCGAGAACGAGCTTACGCAGGCAGCTATTATCTTTCCATTTGCGTCAGTGATGCTCTGTGCTGGATGTAAAGCCTATGACTTGACAGTGGAAGCATCAAACACTGACAGGTGGGGGTGTTTCACAGGAGTTGGTCTTCTGAAATGCTTTCGGCTGAACAAAGAGAAACAGAATCAAAACAAGAGAAATATTCCAAGTGGAGGAATGAATTGCACAGTACGGAAGGTTTTTAAATGTCATGATTACATTTCTTTATTTTCCTTTTACTACTATTTTTAGGGTTTGCAATAGTGCTCAAAATTATCAAATAATGTGACTTTTTTCATTTTGAAAGGGGGGATCATAGTGTAAATGTAAAGAAAGAGGTGTTTGGTTTTCTTAGTAAGAAACCAGTTTGACCACTAGGACAGCAATATCTCACCACCAGCCTAAGCCCACTGTCTCCATGGAAACCAACTACAACTAATGGTTGTTGGTAAACTGAAAAACTCCACATAATGTAGATGTTGCCTCTGCAAAAGTCTAGAACGGTGGCAGTCTCATCGTGAGTCTGTTCATTCGGATGTGAACGCTGAAAGAACTTGTTGCAAATTCATCTTTTCTTTTGTCCATCAAAACATAGAGGCAAAGTTGTCTGTTTGTCTGTCAACCGTCTCCTCAAAAAATGCTGTGGATTAGCAGAGTTAACTCGGACAGCATAAGTTTAGATCAGTGGTTCTTAACCTGAGTTTGGTCGAACCCCAGGGGTTTGGTGAGTCAGTCTCAGGGGTTCGGCGGAGCCTCTGCCGCGGAGGTAAAGACACACTTGTGTAAAGTCGTGATGACGCCCCGCTTTGCAATCACTTGCTGCAGAGGATCAGTTACATTGCTTAGCCAATCAGAGCTACGGAGGAGAAGTGATTGAAGGAGCTCCACTGTCAGCATGGATTTGAACTTGTGTCTTTAATTACTTCAGCAAAGCTCACAGTTTTTACCAAATACTGTAGCCTTTGGTGTACTTCTAAATCTGCTCCTTAGTCGCATCTTTTCGGAGTTGCTACTGCCTCTAGTGGCGTTGGGGTGGTAACACAACTAATATAATTACATTACTAAATCAGAATACCGCAAAGTCTTTATTATTTATTAGTAATTTTTTAATCTCTTAAGAATGTAGAGCAAATTACATAATCTATGCAAGACCTTAAAGTGGTTCCAGTTTCTCTCGATGGCCAACCTGTTGAAACTGGCAAATTTTAAATACCTTGGGTCGTTCCTGGATGTCCACTCAACTTTGCTGAAAACACGGACTATATTTTGAAGAACTGTTCTCAGAGACTCTACCTTTTAAGAAGACTTAGTAATCATGGGGTGACCCAACTAAACTCTAGTTGAGTCACCCCTATGTCTTGAATTTGAGGGGAAAAAAACATATTTTATTTATCACTACAGAAGGGTTCAGTAAATGCGCATATGAAACTGGTGGGTTCGGTACCTCAAAAAAGGCTAAGTCCATTGATTTAGTGACCTGGCGATGCTGAGAATAAGGACACAGAGGTGAAAAGGAAAATGGAGAAAGAAAGATGAAGATGGTTACAATCTAGCACTCAGGGTTCCTCCACTTCCCCCTGGTCTCCCTGCCTGCCAGGATGCTGCCAGCAGCAGAGGACGGACTCAGCCAGCCACCTATCAAAGGCTTTCTAATGAATAGTCCTCTAATCCCCTCATTGAGATACAGAGAACGGACTCGCTGCTAATGCTCCTAGACAGAGATGTGCTCATTCTTTTCCCTCTTCTCTCTCTCCCTCTCATATTCAGTATCGCACACAGATAAAGGAAAAATATGCAAAAAAATCAAACACACCAGTACCTGTGCTTCATTCAGATGCAAACAGCATGTTTTTTCTTTTTTTTGGAATCTAACACAGGTGGCTCTCTTCCCTCCTCATTCACACAGACAACAGCACAATGCAGCAATATTCTGCCTTTGTACTCGACCATAAGCTGCATTAATTACTCCCAAAGCAGAGTGGGTTTCAAAGAGGAAAGACAAGTGGTGCTCGTCGTCTTGGAGCCAGTTTGTTTACGAGCTGGCTGTGTGAGCGAGAAACATGGAGTCATTATGTTCAGATTGATAGAGGAACTCGCGTCTTGCCTCGTCTTTCACCTAGCTAATCAAACGTGCACTTGTGTTTTGACATCCACCTTTCTTCTTTAACACATATTGCATAATTCATCACATATACACCCAAAAACCTGTTTTTTATGGGGTTTTTTCAACCCAAATGCAGAGTTTATACCAATAGTGTGCATGCTTTAAATTATCTCCAATTCAACACACCTGAATCAAATGATGGCTCGTTAGCAGGCTTTTAGATCATTGACATGCTGAGGAGGAGCAGGATGTTGAACCCGGGGGAGAACGAAAACATGCAAAATTAGAGCAACTTCCTCGGAGCATAAGGCTCAGAAGAAGTTGGACTCTCCAGAAAGAGGTCAGAATCTGTAAGTGGAGAATTTCTTGTTTAGTTCTGGAGTCCTGGTGGTATAAAGCAAGGGATGGATAGAAAAAATGAAGCTTGCATTTACTTCAATGTGGGCAGTCTGTTGTGGTGAAGAAAGACCTGAACCAAATTCAATGCTGATCTAAGGCTGTGAGACGTGAATCCTGACCAAATGAACAAGAACCCGGATACAAGCAGCTAATTTGAGATTCCTCTGGTTGGCCTAAGCCATGTGTCTCTCCTCCACTAGCACCTACTCAGCTACAGTAGACCTGGCTGGACTCTGTAATTCAGGTTTTCCACTCATAACATTTACGTGGTACCAGCCCCTTTTTCACAGACCTATACCTCACTGGGGCTTCAAGCCCCGAGTTGGACTGAAAAGGTGACTTCACAAGACTGTGGTCACTGTCGTATGCAGCTCTGGAAAAAATGAAGAGCCCACGGCGCTGAACCCCACTGAGAACCTGAGTTATTTCAACAAATAATGATCTCTAAACTCTTCCTGAGTTAAAACATTTGTTGTTTCTAAATTAATATACACTTCTTTATTTATTTATTTTTGTGCATTATTTGAGGTCTGAAAGCGCTGCATCTTTTTTTTTTTTTTTTACCATTTCTTATTAAAAATAAATACAACGTTTTTGCTTGGGATATCAGAGACTGTCAGTAGTTCAGAAAAATAAATAACAATGTTCATTTTACTCGGAACATATACCTATAAAAAGTAAAATCAGATAAATAGATGGTGTATATTTATACACAGCTGAGCACCAAATTGTTGTTGGCAACGACTATTGAAAAAACGAAAAGAAGAAGAGGAGGAAGAAGACAAACCAGTAGGAAGGTTAATTTTTCATTTAATCTGTTCAAACAGCGCAGTCTTGGTGGCAGATTTAAATTATACGGCTCTTTTCTCTAATTCTTGTGTTTTTTTTTGTTTTATCCTTTCATTTTGCTGTTGGACTTGACCACAGGTTCAGCTAGAGCAGGCAGAATGCTTGTTGATGGCGAGATCAAAGCTTGTTATTTTTTCAATTCTGAATGTCTGATCTGTTCTAGTCAGCTGTTTTCACTTTGGATATGAAATGAAATAATCTTGCAGGTTGGTTGAGCAGCGCACTTGTCCACCTGGAAACGGTTAGCTTGACTATGATGGAAAGTCGTGGTGCTGGGGAGGAAAGCAAAAGGCACACGATGATGATGATGACGACGATCAATGATAAAGATGAAGACAAGAGCCGAAGAGGAAATGTTTGTTGTAGAGTTTAGAAAGAAAAGAAAAATGAATGACAAATTTGAAAAGAGGGGAAACAGAACAACGTGCAGCGGTGGCCCTGAGGGAATCCAAGGACCTGGATTTGTTCCGCTCCGAGGGTCCTGTTTGATTTGGCTTTGCGTCGACTGGACCATCTGGTTTTCCCCCCCCCGCTCGGCTCCGATAAAACCAGAGTCCAGAAGCAAGGTATCACTCGAAAGAAAATCAACAACACAAAAAAGTAAAACAGGCCCAGGAATACGCCGAGATCCGTAATCCATACAGCTCACAAATGCCAGGCGGCAGAGAGAGCTGCAAAGCCGGACCGGGTTTAGCTGCAGCTGGAGGCGGGTGATGTCAAGACAGGGCAAGGCTTCTGCTGCTGGAATCGTTTCCCTAAAAGAAGAACAGAGTTCCACCTTTTGCAGCGCTGGGCCTGTGACTCACCGAGCTAATTCCAGATCTCTAAGAAAGATTTCTTCCTCTTGGATGGCCTTCATGAGCTGGAAGGGTCTACTGCTCCCAGCAAAGCAAGGAGAACTGGCACAAAAATCATTCACATATGAGCATCTCGCTGCTCTTTTTTTATAGTTTCTGGGACAATATCTTTCAGCAGCTTAAAAATTTATTAACTGATCTGTTAAAAGTTTTAACTGGAAACTGGAGGTTTTAATAATCGTTAAACTGTGGTCACGTGTTAAGATCTGTGTCTTCTAGGCTCACCACCTTCAAAGAGCCGTGTGGTTTTACATTTTCCTCCCAGTGTTTCACAATCAGGCTGATGATACGAGCCGGTTCCGTCGGCTCCTTTATGCTGCTGCTTTTCTGTCACATTTCCTCCTTTATTTGCGATGGAAGGTCAATGCTCAGGGTCAGGCCTGTTAACAAGGTGATTCATGTTAATTACAGACAGAGCAATCAATAGAGATGACTGAAAGTGGCATTAATCAAAGCCTTTAGCTAAGTGGCAACATTTGAAATGGCCTTGCGGGATCTGTTTTTTTTTTTTTATCACTAAATGGATACTGCCTGAGGTGATGTGTAGAAATCAGTCTAATGAAAAAAAAGGAAATTTTGATTAAAGCTTAAAACCTTTATATATCAGGGTGTATTTTTCCATTTTAATGATTATCAAATTATGAGGATTCCCATAAAATTATTAAATCATATAAACAAAACCTAAATCTTCTCAAAATACAGATATTTGTACATTTTGGTGCTTCAACACTAAGAACTGTTTTCATTTTCAGTCTATAAACACTGCAGCCTGTACAGTAATGTACGCTTTTTGAACTGAATTAAATTCCAGTAAAGGTGAGTGATGACAAGCTTTGACACATAAGTGCCGATAATTGAAGGTAATTCCTTCATTTAGAAAATTAAAATCTGCAGCTCAGACATCAAAGAAACCTGGAAATAGTTCTGACCCTGAAAGGCCTGATCATCACTCCTGTATTATTATTTTGACATTTAATCTGATATACCAAATATCCACACTGATTATTCTCTCGGTTGAATAGGTAAAAAAAAAAAAATTACAACTGTTTGGGCATGTGTAATAAAAAAAAAAATACACACACGCGTACAGACGTCCTCATTGTTTGGAGAACCGCTCCGTGACCGACCGTTTCCCTCTGCTCTGGATGTGGCAGACCTTCTCTGAAATTCGCCACATTTTAAATCCGTATGACGTCGCCTCTGACCTAATTTATGCTTCAACCCAGCGAGGATCCTGGTGCTGCTGCATCTGCATATTTAACCAGGAGGACGGAGATTGAGAGGGAAACACAGCGCTCTTTGTCGAAGCTTTATCTTAAACATATGAGCTTCTTCTGCTGCCATGATTCAGGGAAGTGGATGAGCCTGCTCTCCTCTGTGTAACCAGACCAGCGTGTGGCGTTATGGTGGGGGATGAAGGGGGAATCCATGCAGCGATACCCTGTCAGGGAGATGTCACCAACATGCTGATGAATTAAAACAACATTGGAATAATCAAACAGTGGCTGGGCTAGACTTGGTGTCACTGCGTCCATAAAGCAGAGTTTTATTGTTCTGCCTGTCTACGTGTTTACCCACTTGTATGAATGTTTGCACTGTGTCTCTACGTTGTATTTGATTTGGAGCTTTTGTGCAAATGTTCATCGGCGCGTTCCGCTGTGTTTGCTTGTCTTTTTGATAAAACAGCCAAGTGACAGCAACCGGCATAGGCGAAAGAGGAGAACGCGCTTGTGTTTGACGGTCCGAAATCCAGTCCCACCCCCCCCCCCCCCCCCCCTCCCGTCTGCCTGAGAGCAGCCGAGATATGGATGGAGAGGGGAGATAAGTGGAGCGTAAATGTTTCCTTACCACATCTTATGTTCTTGGACAGTCACACTTCATCCCTTTCTATCTCCAAACCATCTCTGCGTGCCGTCCTCCAGGCCTGGGAGTCGCTCCAAATGAAGCTCTCAGACACACTGAGCAAATTAAGCATCGTTAAAGATGAAATGTTGCTGCTGAAGATGCTATCGGGACGATAAACCGAAGCCAGTAACCACTTAGGAAACCGTGAGAAGCCTGTTCCTGGTTAGGCAAAGATAACGAGCGACAAGATAAATCCATAAACCTTTTTCTGTTTTATAGGCTGACTGTGTGTTTGTTTTTCTAAAGCCATTTTTAGGGCTGCCGTATTTCTGTGAAAATGTCATGGAAGTAAACGGCAGAGTTCACAATGTAGCACCTCGAATTTTAAAGAGGCAGTGTTACGTAAAATCTGCTTTCTTGAGCTTTGAATCGCATTATAATGGCATCTCTTCTTTAAATCGGACCTACGGTGTTGCTGTGATTCTTTTATGGATGATTAGGAAATCCTTGACTCTCCACTGGTACCTGTTCTGGGAGCAGAATAAGAGTTGCCTTTTTGATGGAGCTCCTCCCCAGAGCTGCAGACTCCAAGCAGCAAGCCGAGCTTGCCCAAGGCATAAGCAAACTCAGCTGCTGCCTGGGGCCTCCACACTATCAGAGGGGTCCCATGACTCATAACACAGATCATAAATCTGATTTGTTTTTTATATTCATTGAGAATAAAAAGTGCTATTAATTTTTATTTAACAATTTCACCTCAAATGAGAGCAAAGATTTAAATTGGCTGAAAATTTATATTTAACCCTTGTATGAGGAAATGGGGTCCAACCGACCCCACACACGTAAAACTTGTATCGTTTGCCTCAGTCCTCACACACACAAGGGTTAAGTTTCAAATGAATTGGTACATTTATGCGAGTGAAAATGTCCCCAGTCCATTATTTTAGTCCAAAGAAGTTTCACCAGTGTTGTTAAGTTAATGTTTTTGTTCTTTGGAAATATCTGAGGTTTAATTATATTCCGTGCCTTTATGTTGTTGCACAAAACCTTGGTGAAAATCTTCAGATCTTGCCAGGAACGAGACGCTAAATGAAGCCACCAAATTGTTTTTCTCTAAAACAAGAATTTTAAATATCAAACAAAAGCTTATGTTTTCTGTGTTCCAGCAAACCAAACTTTCAAAGCAACATATAACATCGGGATGTTCTCGCATGTTTCCAATACAGACAAGTGTGGTGGTCTGTCTTAATGAAAGCCACAGCAATAGCTAATTGGCTTTGTTCACATTTTGTTTTTCATGTTCAAAAATAATGCAAAGTGGGAAAAAAAAAACAACTTATTGTTGTCAACTGGAGATGCATAAACTGTGAACTCGAGACAGATGGGGATTTAAATCCAAGTTTGAACATAAAACATAGGAAGCCTGTTTCTAAGCATGCAGCATAATAAAAACCGTTGCCTCACGAAGCATAAATGATATCAGTCATCGTTTTGCCGCGACCTCCAGCTGTGCCTTATTTTAATTTGAAGCAGACGCCATTGCTTTTTCTGTGCGAACCTGTGTCTTATTACGAGCAGCACGTGACGAGGCAGTCGGCCTGCCGCGCTACGACTCAGAACCAGCGCCGCCATCCAAATGTGGGCCACGTTTGGACCGAGGTGGTGCGTGAAAGACGACGTTAATAAGTAAAGTGACTTTTCTTCTCTGCGTGGAGTCGCCTGGGCGCACGTCTGCAGATGGGTGTGGGAACTTGCGAATGTCGATGAGTGGAGCCGTCGGAAAAGACCGACAGTGTGACTCAGTCTGAAGGCCTACAGTGCGGTGATCCAGGATGTCCCAATTTAGTCGTTCCTGTGGAGGAGACTGTGCGACTTTACCCTGAGCAGAGAGTCATGGAGGTGAATTGAAGACGCAAAAATCCCCGAAAAAGCTCCAGCATCCCAACGCTCCAGCGTCATTGTAGGCTTTCTGGACCAAGTGCTTGTGTTTCTCATTTGCGGGTGGTTTTCAGCAGAGGGTTGAGTCAGATGGGGAAGCATTGGATCCTCCCTCCCTTTGCTTTAGCACTGCGCTCATAAATCTACGGCTCCTGAGTCTTCCTCTTGTTTTTTAGCTTTTCTCTTTGACAATATAATCCGTTTTGTGATACGCATCCAAAACGCATAAAAATGCTTCCCTTCGCTTCGATTCACTCCTCCCCTCTCAGAAGGAGCTTCTCTCACCATTAACTCGTCTAATTCCCAGCCGCCTTAAAGAGTTGATACTCTTCTTCCTCCGAGTTTCCTCTCCATCTAGCTGTGAAGAAACCAGGAAAATAGAAAATACTGCAACACTTAAGCTATTTCAGGAAATAATTTACACCACACAAAACTTCACAAAGCTGGGTGGTTCTTGATTAAGTATGTTTTTTTGTTGTTTTTTTGGGCTTGCAGCAACCAAATGTTTTGCCGGGTAACACATTTATCAACTTTATTCATAAATATAGACAAAAAGAAAAATCAGGAATTTATATTTTCTGACAATATTGTCCATTTGGTTTAAGCCTGAATTTGGATTGAAATGCATTTAAATGAGTATCAAGAATGGGTCACTGTTTTTACACAGTTATTTTACATAATAAGTATTTTTGGCAAATCGCAGTTTTCCCTTTTTTTTTACTGGAATCCCACGAACCATGTAGGTGCAGATTTTTATTTCCATAAACATGGTCAGAATCAGATATTTTTATCTTCTTTAAAATTATATATTGATGATCTTGTTTTTCATCGCCAGTGTCGGAGAAGGAACACTTTTTATTTGGAGGTGGCTTTAAGGTATTTAGGTAGATGGATAATACATTCCTGAAACATAAGTCCAAACAATATCAAACAAATTATTGGTAATTATTTTCAGCTCATTGTTATTTAGGGACCAATACAAATGTGTTAAATATTTCTGCAGATATGCTGCGGAAATTCATCCACAGGCCTGGAATAGTAACGACAGTGTTTGGGATGAAGACGTTTCCAGAAATAACACTGCATTTATGGAGAACCTTTTAGAATCAACAACGCATGGAAAGGACATAAAGTCGTTTTTATGTGGAGGATGTCAGCAAGTTACTTTGTTGGAGCTCTACTTTCCACTCTCTCTCTCACACACACACACACTCTTACACAAACATAAACCATATGCAAACACAT
The DNA here is from genome assembly GCA_903067075.1 of Micropoecilia bifurca. Classification (NCBI taxonomy): domain Eukaryota; kingdom Metazoa; phylum Chordata; class Actinopteri; order Cyprinodontiformes; family Poeciliidae; genus Micropoecilia; species Micropoecilia bifurca. Next base: position 26,185 of record CAEGAF010089212.1, on the reverse strand, counting down.
ATATACAGATACTATCTGGAAACAAGGTATGGACACAATTTTGCTTTTATTCCTCAACACATACACACCCTGAAACTCAGTCCTGTTGCATACACATCGACTTAGATGTAAACACAGATGAAACAGGAGACACTGGTGATTCAATCAACAGAAAGAAACACACACTTCCAGAGACCCTGAGTCGCAGGCCTGTCCTTGTTTTGTCTGCAGTGCAGCTAAGTAGAATTTGCGCTAAAATAACTTCAAAGCATCCGAGGGAGGGGCCACAGCAAGGAGTATGGGTAATTAGGAAAAAACGAGAGAGACGGAAGAGAGCGGGAGAGGGTGAATGAAAGAGAGAAGGATCCTCTCAGCCACAATGGATGAAGAGGAGGACGGGCTGAGGAGGAACAACGAAGGGGGGAAAAACTGTGAGCACTTCATGCCAACACTTGAACACACACACATCCAGACTAGGTGTGTGATAGCGCGCGTTTACGCGATGGGAGGTTTTTGGCAGTGGAATCTAGTTCCAGTTGTAAACATGCAGCCAGATCACAAGATGTAGCCACACACACTTGAATACAAAGAGAAAGTTGTAGAAGAAAATGTAGATGAGCACTGCAGCAGACCAAAAAATACCAAATCCTCTCCTTCGCCTTAAACGCCCCTACCCTCACACACACACACATACGAGGCAAGGCATAAAGTGGTCCTAATGGCAGCAGTGTAGCAGCGGTGCGTTTTTAGCCAACCCACCGAGCATCACAGGAGCCCTCGCCACCAGCTAATGCACTGCTATTTATAGCCAGTAAACAATACCAGACACATGGAGATTGTCCCTTATCGCCACCTGTACAAACAGTGCCAGATTATGACAAACACATTAGACTAAGCAGCCTTGTAAAATATAAATTACATCCCCATAGAATCCCACCATGGAGAGCAAAAAATAAACTGTTTAGCTGGGGGTGGGGGGAAAAATTTCAACCAGTGTCTCGATAAACAATGACATGAAACTGAAGAAAATGGAGAAGTGAAGCTGAAAAGGGAAAGCTCAGGGAGATCAGAGTGTGTGACTGTGTGTGTGTGAGGAGGTAGGAAGTCTTCAAGGAAAGGGGTAAGAGTGCCCTCTGTTGACGAACTCCAGCATCGCACTTTGACAGAACTCAAAGGAGCTAAGAAGCAAAGTGTTTATTTTCTGTTTAGTCTGCAAGCTGCTGCGCAAAACGCAGCTACACTGGGACCTAAATGCAGACTTAGTAGGACTTTGTGTATGTGCGGGATCACACTCCTGCTCGGACTTGCATTTGTTGCGTTTCCGAGTGTTTCGTAAGCCTCTAAGGACTGCAGCACCATCAGTCATTCTGCTGATCTTTGAATCCCTGCTGAGCTGCAGCTGCCCTGCGTGACATGTGCTGGTTGAGCCCCAAAGCCTCTTCTCTTACACACACACACACACACACACACGAGATCTACGTTTGCAATTATGAATCCACTTTCCATCAGCAACTGTGTCGGTGTGTGTTGACTGTCTAGGCTGCATCCAGCAGTTTGCTCTCGGATCTGAAGAGATCGTCGTGGCTGCTTGATTGATGACATCAGCTGCCGATGGGTCCAGAAGCTCTTTGAAGCCCGTAATCACCCAGACAAGCGCGTGTTCTTTTGTTTCATCCTTTGACGTTTTATAGGACTTTTCTGGATAACTGTAATAATATGCCTGGGAAGAAAGCAATTCCAAAACACACATTTTAAAGGTGAAACGCAAACATTTCACTCGTCAGCGCGTTGTGTAGCTACTGATATTCCGTGATCAGGGAGAATTCATGAAAATAGTTAAAGTCTTGATGAAATTTGTGAATCATGCTGGGGGAGTTTTCTTGGTTTCTAGGATATTATGGAAATTATGGAAATGTAAGCGTGTTTTTGCCACAGCTCCTTCATGTTTGGTCATGCATGCAGCACTTGGGAGTGTTTGTAGAACAAGCTTTAAGTGCAAAAACAGCTGCAGGTCTTTAGATTAATGTCTCGCACGGCAAGAGGCTAAACTTTATGGTCGTTCCTTCTTGCAAAAATACTTAAAGCTCAGTGAGACTGGATGAAAAGCATTTATGAAAAGCCATTTTCCAGTCTCCCAACCCGATCTGAGTTGGTTGTAGGTGCTTACTTTGACTGGGCCATTCTAACAAATGAATATCCTTCAATCGGAACCATTCCAACGCAGCTCTGGCTGTATGTTTAGGGTTGTTATCTTTCTGAAAGAACCTCCAGCCCAGCCTCAAGTCTTTTACAGCTTCCAACACGTTTTCTTCCAGGATTTTTCTAAATTAAGCTCCGTTCATCATCCCCTCTACTCTTCATCCTTTGATGCTCTTCCTGCTGAGGAAGAGCATCCTCACACCATCACGCTGCAACCAGCACATGATGGTGTTTTCAGGGTGACGCATGGTGTTGGTGACCCTCCATACGTAGCTTTTGGCCAGAAAAGTGCGATAATTTAACAATTCAATGTGTGAATATCAAGTTTTTTTCCTTGTATTTAAAGGGAGAGTTCAAAATTTTTAAGTGAGGTTCTGGTGAAAGGTTATAAACCTTCAGTATCTTACCTGGAGGAGTTCGTTCTTCTGGTGTTTTCACGTGGGAGGAATCCTGATGATCTGGTTCTCGATTCTGAGACTTACAGCTAGACTGAAAGGAGTTCAGACTTCTACCAAATACTTTATACTGTTTTAATCAAACCACTTGCTATGATCCTTAAATCTTTTTTAGGTTTACATTGTGTTGCACAGGAAACAGAAGAAGGGGGCGATGTGCCAAAATGTCAAACATACACTGAGAATGTAACATGTTAAAACGTTTCAGATCAGAGTAAAATATTATAAAATATCACATAAACAACTGCGACATTATTGAGTTTTCTATTACAGGTGAGATAGTTTCTACAATGAAATTATCCTGTCTTGATGTTGACGTCAGAGTGCATGCTTATGTTTACTCTTTTCAAGGTTTTTTTTGTATAAACTCTGACAAAATAAAGTTTATGAACAAGTAAACCGACGCGGAGCTGAGTCCACAGTTATGATTTACGCTAATTATGGATGATGGGAACAAGACTTAGAGGATCCAGTCAGGCTTTTCACTGCGTCTGTTTTCTCTTTGCTAATTGATTCTTTTGCCGTGAAGGAGGAAAATGCTCTTTTACAGGCATCACCTGCACAAACAAACAGACAGGTGGCGTCATCTGGGTGACAAGCTGACAGAGAGACGCCGAGTCTGGCTCTGACGGGTTCGGGGGGCGTCTGCTGTCATATTTAGAGGCACACACACACAAACACACACACACCTGTTACGCAAGCACTGCAGTCTCCCACCCTCCGATGTGACATTTTTCACTCTGCTAACTGAGGCGACTTTGATGACTGACTCTGATGTCTGACAGGACCAAAGTAGCTGCAGTGATTCGCTCCTCGTGTTGGGATTCTCCTCTTTGCTCTGAGCCACCTGGCTCTTCCTGTATTTCTGTAGAGTTTGACGGAGAAACGGCGGCGCTGATAATCACTCAAGAATTTGTTGTGCATGTACACTGGACCGCAGCTCGTCTTCTCCAAGCCGTCCAAATGTCACTTCTCCACCTTTCTCTCCGCCTGAGTCCCTGTCCCTCAGCTTCCCTCATCCCAACTATCAAAGCTCACACTATTTACTTTCCCCCAGTTTTCTCCCTTCCATCTCTTTGTCATTTTCTCTTTTTCTCTCTCCCTCTCTCATCCTTTTTTTTCCCTATTCTCTCCCTCTTGCTTCGTCTCTTTGATGTTAGCGCAGCACTGACAGACTCGACTCCCCTTGAATGTAAATAAGCTTCCCGGATCTCGCTCTCGCTTACCGGAGTCTCAGAAACGAGGCGCAGACGTGGGAATGCTTCTGCGTCGAGCGGACGCACACGTTTGTGTTTACGGCGAACGCGTCGGTGTTTCTGCTTAATGGAGAAATTTCTGAACATTATGAAGTAGTTGTGTGCAGAAATGTCTTATCTTCAAGTGAGAAAACTGAAGAGACAGGAAATTTAAAAACCGCCATTTACATTAGACAGTAGGAAAGATCAGTTATTTTATTTGTATAGGTTTAGTGCTGCGAAAATGATTCATTCTATCCCTGCAAAAAATTTGCAAAAATGTTGCAACGTTGTTATTTTAACCATTCTATCCTGTTTTCCCTCCAAATTATCGCAAGTTGTGTAACCCTCTGGGGTTGTTTTCATGCTGGTAGCATTTTCTTTGCCTTCAGAGTTTGGGCTACTTGTTGTTTTTCATTGTTTCAGTAAAAACACGAGTTGCATAGATATCCTTGAAAAATATGACCAAAAGAAAAATATTTCAATTCAGAATGTACACCCTCTATCATTGTGACATTCAGTGAATACTTATAAAACAATAAGGATTTGTGCTCGGTTAACAATTTATTGAGTGTAATTATTCAAGTCCTGCTTGTTTCCAATGGACCCAAACATGGGTTTCTGTGTCCTCAGCTCTGATTTAGCTGAGGACACAGGTTTGACTCCATGATGAGCTTCCCAGCTCCTCTCCAACGCCAAACAGCTTCTGGTGGAGGCAGTGTGATGGTTTGAGGATGTCGCCGCTTGAGGTGATCTCAATGCAGCGAGTCTTCAAGAAGAGATTCTGCACGTCTGCTGTCCCATAGATTGACTCTCAGGGAAAAACTCCAAGATGTCCGCTCTCTCTCCCCACAGAGGCTAAAGCAAGAAGCTATTACTGTTTTTGCTTTAAAATGTTGTTAAAAGTACTTTTACAGCACCTGTTCTTTCATACTTGCAATGTAACTATAAATAATTAATGTTTATGGCTGGAATACAACAACAAATACTGTTCTTACGCCTTACCTTAGAATCATATTAGAACATGTATTCTGATAAAATTCATCTGTCAGATTACAAACACCTGTAGAAAAGAACAACGTACTAAACATACTTTTCATTAAGGCTGCGCTTCAGTACATTAAATTTGAATCTTAATTGTGTTTTCATTAGCCAGGAGCAGAAAATCATCAATAAAATTCCTCCCTCAAAAGCATCAGTCTGCATGTATTATGTGTTTCACTTAGTGAATTTAGTTTGTGGAATACAGGAACCTTTCAGTAAAGACCTCATTTATCGAATATGATTCCAGTTTCTACAAGGAAATCATAATGTAAGCAGTTTTTTTTGGTCTGGAGCTGCAGAAATGTTTCTGCTGTGGAATCGTGCAGCTTTAACTTGCACTTCCAGCTTCTCCCTGTCGTTTTCCTCGCATCACTGACAAAAACCTGAACATGTCAGACTGCCTGAATGTCTTGTAACAAAAAAAAAACATTAAAAAATACTTTTTTTTGTCAAAGCAAAGCATTAATCCTCATTCCTTAAAATTTATGCCAACATAAATTTTATTTCCCATCTTCATTCCAGCGAACATGTTTCCTCTCATGAAATATGTATTTTTTAAAGCTTGCACTTTAGTGTCAGGCGTGTATTTATTATAGCATAAATCTGAGTACATCTCCTTTCCTCCCTTAGTGTCAGCCCAACTATCTGGATTCGTATGTTTTCTTTACCTGCAGCCTTGATACAGATGCTGCCATCTGTAGTATGCATATTTATTTCAGTAAACACAGCTAGCTAATTCACACGTCACTTCTTCTTCTGCGCATTTCAGAGCAGGGAATGGTTTCCTCTGGAGTCTGACTACGATGGCACTGAATTCAAAAAGTGAAAAATCACCCTCAAAAATTAGAGCTCAGCAGGGAAATCAAAACTGAGCATCAAAACTCGGTAGAGTAAGGTACAATCCTCACTGCTGGTCCTCTAGTACATGTATTTGCGAGTTGAAATGCCTTGATGGCTTCTGCAGCTCTTTTGTAGGTATTCTCATGCAACCCTTGTTAGTGGTTATTAAACACCACAGGGCAACTCAAAAGCTACTTTATTTACTAAAAATGGAAAACAGAGAATCTAGATAGAAGTCGTCAACCTCGAAGCACCTGCCTTCAAATCCATTAACGGCTGACGCTTCCTTATCTTTCAGCAACAGTTCCTGCAAGCCTACATGTTCTCCCTCGGCTGTTTTCTTGTAGGTTTGCTGTGGGTGAGTCCCGCCGCCACCTCCTGTCTTTATGTTGCAACAATGTTGCTGTGTCCGAATAATGTCAGGCACACTGGACTCATTATATTTAATATGATTACATTTGAAAATACACAAACAGTCAACCCTTGACAATCGGGCAGGCCCACTCGAAACAATCTGAGCGTTTATTTTTTTTTTCCAAAGCAGTGTTGGAGGATTTGACGTTTTCCACATGTGCCTGCCTGGAACGCTGTTCCCAGCTCCGTGAAAGGTGGAAAAAACTTTGGATCACACCATGCATGGTAGCTGCTTCCAACTTTTCCTCTCCAGGCCTCTTCTCAGGAGACTGGAGCAAATCTCCACTCCCCCCAAACACACACACATTCACACACACACATAGTTAGACATGATGAAGGAGAAATCGCTGCACATTTGTCTTGTTTGACGTCCAGCAGTGACTTAGTGAGCCATTCACAGTGTTTAGGTGTGACCGCATCACCATGACACCAATTCAAATCTTGACTTTTTTTTATTTCGTCTCCTTTTCTTACCTCTTACCCTCCTCTCACTTCATCCCTCACTTCAGCATGTCATAACTTCTACACTCTTATGTGGCAAGCTCTGAAAGAAAACACTCTTCGCTATTATCAGAGTGCCTGTTTCCTCTCATTTCCACACAAATGGCTTGTCGGCCAGTGGCGCGGTGCCGCGGCTAATGCCAGTCTTTGTAATTTTTTTCCAGGTGGGTGATTTATGCGTGGCAATAAGCCCCCAAAGCGCCACCAAGCCGCTGTCGCCTCCTTTCTGCCAGGCTTGGCCTCCGCTGGGAAATAAATCCTCCTCAGACTCTGTGTCCGACGCCAGCAAACAAACTTTTACTCCACTTTTGTTCTCTTCACCACAGACAGAATAGAAATGGTGTTTTCCACTTTCACTTGAGCAATGGGTTTATTTCAGCTCGGTTATTTCATTTGTAGTAAAGATAATTGAATAAGAAAAAAAATGAGTTTGTAAAACAGTTGACTGTCTATTAAATTTGGTAGCTGGGACAAAGATTTATTCCAGAATTAAAACGGTGTTGGATTATGGCACTAACCGTGTCAAATGTTTATGAGTTGATATTCAAAACTTTTTTTCTCTATTTGACATTTTACAAATCTATAATCTAAAAATAAAAATAATGAATCCACATAAAAAAATATTTTGTGTATTATAAGTGATTGATAGATGAAGGGGAAGCTAATTATTTGTCTCAATCATTTGACTCATCTGCAATAAGAAAGTGACAAAAAATACAAAACTCAATACTTTTAATGTTTATTTTATGAGTAACACATAATATAAGAGTATATGTATTAATATGGAAGATTTCAGGATCACTTGTTGGCCACCCCTGGCAAATGTCAGAGGTCAAAGCTCAACTCCCCAGTCCGAATGCTACGAGTGACAAAATGATTTTTTCACCCAGCCCTCATTAAACATTAATTAAACTACAAAATCTCTTCAGACAGATTTTTTTTTGTCATAAAACAATTTTAGAACAATCATAATTTTTCCTTCCATTCCATCACCACTATGCATTTCTTTGTGTTGATCTGTTTGTATGGCTCATGTGCCTTGAGGTTGCCCCTCGGGGATAAATAAAGTTATCTTATTTGAATTGAATCCGTCATTTAAAATATATATTGAAGTTGTAAAAGGTGTGAAAAGGTTCACATGGTAGTAATAGTTTTGTGAGACACTAAAACTGAGCATGACGATATCACCCTGGCAACCTGTGTGCACCTGTTCTCCTGTGACGTCTTAAGACAGACGCCGGCCCCTTTTGTGACCCCGTAAGGATTGAGCCTGCATAGAAACTGGACTGATAGACACACCAGTGCTTCACTGGATCCCTCTGGTTTTAAAGAGTCGGCTGAGAACCCAGTGGTTCCAGCTCCAGTCAACTTCCTGTTTTAACAAGAGTGCAACCACACTCTTGAAATGAAGCCCAGGGGTTGAGTGTGATTTGGCTTTTGTTTGCGTAGCCTAAGTGTCTTCTGCAGAGTTGCACTGTAGGTTTATGAACAAGCACTTAAACATCTGTCTCCAGCTGGCACACACATGTGCAAATACTAGCTTGCACAACGGCATACATCCCTGTGCATGCTTGCTCACACTAGCCAATCATAAAAGGCTGCAACACAATCAATGCATTATGCATTTAGGCATAATAAATTGAATTGGCAAGGTGCATTGCTGCAGAGAGGCTTTTTAAAAATAACAATGAGCTAAGATAAAGCTCAAACATGTTGCAAAATAGTGTTTTTTTTATGTAAAAATGAGGACAGAATGAAGACAGCAAAAACAAAAAAAAAGAATTAAAAAGATTATTTGGATTAAAATACAACAAAATAATAGATGAGTGTGTTTGCGTTTCTCTCTGTGGGACCAGATGAAGTATTCATTCCTCAGAGTCCGTGGCAATCGACCAAAGCAGCACAGCTCCAATGATGGATACCACTGCACTAATCGCTCTTCCAATGCCTTCTGTTTCTCTCACACATACTTTGCTTCACTCTCACTCATTCATTTATCTGCCTTCTTCTTTATTTCATCCCTCACTTTACCCTCCCTCCTCCCAGATGCTGCGGCGCCCAAACAGAAACAAATCACAGGTTTAATGAAATTGAACTGGTAGAGAAGCAAATCAGAGGGCAGCTTGCTTCTGTCTCCTGACGGCTGTGTGGCGTCAGCGGCTCATCTCAGCCACCTCACTGACCTGTCGGCCCCCTGATGATCTACATGAACAACATCGCATCTTAAAAAAACTGCACCAAGGATATTTTAAATTATTGATTTCAAATTGGAGTTGTCGGAGGGGCAGGCGGGGACCAGTGGGCTTCTTAGTGAATGAAAATGACTGGAAGTTTTCAATAAGTTACTTTTACCCTGATTTTTAGCAAAACAGTTAATCTTGGAGCCAAGGAAAAAACAAAAGACATAAATTTCAGGTTATGCACTAAAATACGCACACACGTTTCTTTAGAACGATTTTTTTTTTTATTGCCTCTGATAGAAATTAGCTATACTGACCATTTGTTAAAAAGTTTAAACATTATAAAACATGTATTGCTTTTTATTTTAAAGTTGGTTGAATATAAATGAAATAAAGTGAATCCTAACATACTGGCATATCGGTGATCACAAATTCACTTATTTGCAGATTTTTTGATTTCTTCTCTTCTTTGGTTGATTGCTGGCTGAGAAAGACGTGAAGAGGATGAGATTCCACCGAAACTGAATTGTCAGGAAATATTCTTAATTTATGTCAATATCTCAAAACAGCTAAGATGCAACTATATATATTTTTATATTGAAGTGTTCTACTTTTTGTTTTAATTTGACCAGAAGGCTTGCATAATTCAGTGTTTATTTCAACATAGGCCAACATACGTATGCACTCTGCACTTCCGTTTGTTGTATTCTGTTTTAGATTGGAGTAAAATAAAGAAAGATTTAAACTTTTTAAAGTTTATATGTTATACTTTTGAGTTTCTTTTATGGAGAATGGTGCAGAAATGGCTCTTGGGATTGTAAAAGTTGCAGTGACCCGGGCAAAACGATGGCTTATAACTAAATAATCTTAACTAAAGATGATGTAATAAACAGCAATATTTTCTCTTATTTCTCACAAATCATGTGTGTCTTTACTGCTCTCCGTCATCGTTTCCTTTTTCTATTGATTAAACAACATTCTGGCTCACAAACAGTTTAAAAGTGAGCTCTGCGTCTTCAACACTTTTGGGACCAATCATTTGGTAACAGACTCAACATTTCCAATATTCCAGACGAGGAGTACTGTGGCAAATCTTTGCCTCCTATCAAATGTAAAATTGGCACCTACTCTGTCTGCATCTGAAGAAAGTTGAGTTTAACTTTAAGTTCCAAAAGAGCTTGAAATATTTTGTAAAATCCTTTCCGCCGGTGTGCAGAAGGCAACAGACTGTACTTACGCCAGGATGTTTTTGCAATCAGTCGGCTTCGTAAGTGTTTCCTTGCTGCACAAAGGCCCATAGTTCCTTCTGGACCCCTGGGTGTGGATTGGACATGCATGCTGACAGCAGAAATATGAGGGGGGTGGGAAGAGCAGGGACTGACAGCGGGTGGGGTGGCACTGGACTCCCTTCTGATACCCCGCTTTGTTTTGGACCCACTCGAAAGCTCTCGCTAGAACAAATATACACTTCTCAGAGTGTCTTGCTTTCTAAGACACCTTCCCCCTTCCTCTTTCTTGTTTTCCTCCCTCTCCTTCATCCCTCAGTCCTGAAACCCCCACAGTGAGCCTGTCACAAGTGCTGTTTTGATTCCACTTTTTTTCGGGCTCCTCTGTTTGTTTTTCAAAATAAAAGGCTCATTGAGTGCCGCGGTGAGCGTATATGTGAGGATGATTGTTTCGCCGCTCGTTGATACTTTAATGACCCGAGTTCCACTCTGACCAGCTGTCTCCACTCTGCATCAGCATTTAATCTGCACAAAGGGAACAAGACCACCCCCAGCGGGCTGCACCACACTCGGCGCATGCACACACACTCACCAGGTAATTACGAACCAAGAGACAGAGAGGAGAACAGTCATCTCTCTGCTCTCTCCCACCCACCTCCTCCCCGTCTTTACCTCTCCGAGTCAATTCCCAAGGTTGAACGGAGAAGCAATATATGTATGTGCGCAAGCGAGGCAGAGCCGGTGGTTTTAAAGCTAACTTTCCAAATTATGCGGTGCTGTAGAAGCTGAGCTGCAACTTAAAGAGCTGAGTTAGCAGTTGGGAGACAATGCACCTGAGGGAGACGGTGGAAAGGGAGAGAGATAAAATCAAGACCTCAAGAATTTCTTTCAGAGAGCAGAGAAACTTCACTGCATAAACTGGAGCATAACTGGTAAACAAAGAGCATGCATGGAGCTCCAGGGTGATTTTTCTTGTCTTCCAGAATTTGCTCAGAGTTAGTTTTTTTTGTCATAAATAGAGGTTCCTTTAGGTTAAAGCAAATCTCCCAGAATAGTACTTAAGCATAAAACATCATTAAATATAGAGTGCACTTGTGTTCAATAGTCTCAGCTGTTTTGTGAAGCCCTCAGAGGATTGTTATTGTGTTGGTGACTCCAAGCCACCATGATTAAGACATCAGTATACCAATGTCTACCGTATTGTGCTCCCTATCACCAGCCACACACACCTGTTCAACTGCTTAACACAGTAGTATTTCAAATAACCGCTCATTAGAAACAAAGATGACTAGCATCTCTGAACTCAACCCATGAATTAGTTTGAGTTACACAAGCAGACGGCCATACCTGGTGGCATCCTGGCAGCTGAGAACAAGAAACACACATTCACAAACACAGGGCTGGCGTATAATAGACGATAACAGATCAGAAAAATGCTCCCTGATTCGATGAGCCACAATTCCAGCTGCATCATAAAGATGTTCGGATCCATCCTGCTGGTGGTTTATTTTTAATTTTTTTATCACACTTTGAACCATTTCAACCACATCTCCTTCCTTAGTAATGTTCCCAGGCAAAATAAAAACTAAAATGTCAATTCTAACAATAAAGCATAAACAATATTTGAGTCAAATTTCTCTATGAATCTAATGAAAGCATCCATGGTTCATGTAAGGTTAGATAGTACATCATCTGTTTTACCAGGTCTTGTTATCAAAGATATGTGATAACAGCTCAGTTACATTTCTATCCTTCTCAGCTTAAGAAAAATAAGATGTTTCCCCAATTTCTTTGGTTCAATGAAGATTATTTTTCATTATTGCATAGCAGGGTATCTCATTTCTATTGATGAAGCAATTTTGCATCGAGTTTCAACTTCATCCTGTATCTCACTCTCACAATATTTAACAGCAACATGTCCTGAATGACACCATCATTGTGGGCAAGAGCTGCTAATCCACCTCATTTGCTTTTGCTGCTCGTCTTTAAATCTCTGTCTGGTCAAGTAGCAAAGAGGCAGGCAGAACGCCTCGTTTTCAGCACATCTGGGATCTGAGGTCATAGTTCAGCTACATGTTGTGGCCAGAGAATAAAAGAAAGGGAGCGTCCAAAAATAAACACAAAAAAAATCCCCTATGCTGCTATAATATTTATTCATTCGTTAAGTTCACAGAAGAGTTTCGTTGGAGTAGTGAAAAAACATCCATGTAAAGGATATTGTTGACCTTTGCTTGATCAAGCAGAGACAGCTTAGCACCCCGGTCATGTGTGGTTTCAGATACCGAGCAGGTGCTGCGTCTTTAAACCACCATGGCAACTTCATGGGTCGCCAGCCGAAGATAGGGAAAAAACAGAGACACAGAACCAAAAAGCAGGCAAACACCTAACTGTACCTACGGGCAGTTTAGAGGAGCAAAGGATGTAAGTGTTGTGTTTTTGGAGCCGGGCTGCCAAGAGAAAACACACCCAAGCATCAGAGGGAGCATCTAAGCTCCACGTAGGACGGCTCTGTGGGATCCAAACCCAGGATCCTTTAGATGCAACACCACACACAGTGCAATCAGCTGCAGCACTGAGCAGATTCAGAGCATGTGGAAATATTAAGCTTAAACACCAGACTGTTTCTGTCTACCCGCTATGTAGATATGTAATATATGTATATGTAATGAGTGCATAAATTCTGCACCAGGACCTATTATTAAAGTGAAACCACTGTGTCTTATTGACAGACACCATGTTGCTCATAGCTCAGTGGGGTTATGGTTATATGATCAGGCAGGAAATGCTGGGTTCCATACACACGCGCATGCAGTCTGTGGGTAGGATATACCAGCCCCTGCACTGTGATCAGTTGGTGGTTAACAGCAGAGAATTGATAGCTTCCATGTTGAATGGGGCGAGTGTGTGTGTGTTTGTGTGTGTTAGATTGAGTCATTATTGATATCATGTGGCCTCCTGCCGCCCAGATCAATAGCTGTTTCTCTTCATAAAGTTGTTTTGACTGCATGGGCTTTATGAAACCCATTTATACACCAAGCGGCCCTCGATCACGCTCACACAAACACAAAGCAGCCAGCGACAGAAGAAATGCCATAATCCAACGTGTGGCATTTCTCCTTGCCGTGCAATAAGAGCCTGAAACACAGAGAAAAGAAACAGCTTCACTGTCATTAGACTCTGAATCTGTGTTTGGCTGAACAAGTTCAAATATATAGATGAACTCCAAAGTTTTCTCCTGAGCTTGCCCCCCCCAGATTCTCTCTTGTTCTTTCTGTCACGACGTTTCTGCTCCTCGGCCCATAGCGAGCAGTGGGGGGTTCCCAACACCAAGGAGGCTCAACTCAGTCCCCTCACCTGCAGCACTATTCATACCAACATCGACCTCTACATGTCCCGTGTTAATAGAGACCCAATGAGGCATCGGGTAAGTTCACACACCTTTTCAGTTGGTGCGAGAACGGGGAAGAGGGAGGGTGTCATGATCTGTGTTTCTGTGTGTTTATTTTTTAGTTTTCTGTGATCCTGTTCCCTGTGAGTCTCTGTCTCTGCATCTGCCAGTAGAACTGTGAAGTCTTGGCCAGCTTAGCTCTTGTTGTCAGTCTGTAGATTAATTCAGTTGCTACCGGTATTAGCTGTGTGCTAATGTGTTGCCGTGCTGCCTGTTCAGACTGAGAGCATATTCATCATTAAATCAACATCATCATCTTCATAACCTGGGTCTCAGCGTCTCTCCTCACCATCTACTACACCACCTCATGACAGAGGGACTACCTGGTTGCAGATTATTTTGTTTTTACTCTTATTTTTATTCACTCTACAAAAGCTAAATAATCGAACCTGCTACTGATATTAAAAGACTTTCGAGACGTTCTGTCTGTAAATGAGTATTACTGACAGTGGCACGTCTCCAAGCAAATAATTTGAAATCATTTCAAATCAAATTTCCTAAGTTACTGAAATGTTCGATTCTGTACAATATGTTACTGACTGTAAAAGCTGGAAAATAACATGTCTGATGAGATGCAGCTGACTCCCATCAATTTTGCTCTGTGTTGCTGTGGATACAATCAGGCTATTGTTGTCCTCCAACAAAGATGTCATATGAATGAGTGTACTAGAGTCGCAACTTTGAGATATTCTGTCTCCACTTCGGCCTGCTGCCTCTGCCATGTTGTTCTTTCTGACTCAGTGGCAGTGATGAGTTCTCTTATCAGACGTTGCTCAGGGATTGTTGTGAAATTTAGATCTTTGACCAAAGCCTTCATCTCTGGCTGGATGAACTCTCTGCTGTACGGATTCTTCTCCCACTTCACTCCCACAGATGAATATCTACATTTTGAGTCACTCCACCCACTGGAGCACAAACTGCCATGTTATCAGAACTCTGAATTATCATGTGGACAACATTCCCACCGCTGCAGACGGGGGAACACAAAGAACAAAATCACGTCAGGAAATCGCTTCAAGCCATGTGGTTACCCAAGCTGAGCCTTCGTGAAATCGACTAACAAAAGTGGAAGGAAAAACAGCACGGAAAAGACAGAGAGGCACAAAAACACTGTCATCCCTTATGTGGCTGGGCTTTCTGAGAAACTCTGGAGAATTTTCTCCTAAAACAACATACCAGTCAAGTTCAAACCCAGCAACACCCTCAGACAAAGGCTGCTGGTTCATCCCAAGGACAAAATGTGGTTGTGTGTGCTGTCTCCATGCAGCGAGCACTGACTTCTACATCGGTGAAGCCAAACAACTGCACTAACACATGGCACAACACAGAAGAGCAGCACCTCAGGGTTTTGCTCAAGAGCTAAGGACACATATTTGATGACAGTAATGTCCAGGTTCTGGTCAGAGAGAACGGATGGTTTGAAAGAGAGGTGAAGGTAGCCGTCTTTGGAAAAAAAGGTCAAACCGACACTGAACTAAGGGGAAGGGTTGCGGTTTCAGCTTTCAGGCGTCTACAAACTTACTTTAAAACTCATTCCAAAGAAATTACATAACTTTTCCCATCACGTTTCAGGTGGCCAAGCGCATAACACACTCCAAACAAAAGACCCAAACCAGCCAGGTGAAGAACGACTGGGTCGTTGATTTACATCGAACTCCATTTGCTTAAAAAACAAAGCAGGTTTCAGCTTCAGCTGCTTAACTACGAGCCTCCTGACAAACTCCCCTGGATACGTGTCAAAACACAATTGTGCAATTATTCCCATAATAAGACCCATATGTCCATGTAAAATAATAAGCCCCTCGTCAAAGTGGGACCTGAAAGCCTGAAACGAGAGAGAATTTCACTGGTGTTATTTCTCTGGTCGGGTCGACAAATAATCAATTTCAGTAAAGACCCGTTTCACTAATATCACATGAGAATAATGACTGATTGCTGCAACATCTGAAAACTGTAGCTTTATAGCTAAAATAAGACTAAATTGGACACCAAGTCTACTCAGAGCATTATTTGAAAACAGAGGCTATGAAGGCAATTCTCTCTCTCTGTCTCAGTCCACTGGGCATTTCCCAGTACACCAAATGACTCGTCCATGCCTGGACTCTTATGTTGCCTACATAATGCTGCTTAGTTAAAAAGCAGGTTTACTTGCAAGAGGACAATTTGCACATCTAAGATCAAAACATGCATGTATTTAATTTTTAAAGAAAGTAAAAAGGTTGCTCATGGCATCTCTCACACAAGGCCCCGATTCTTAGCTGCCAGGTGATTTTGAATTGAGAGCAATGGTGAAATGTTGTCTGAGTGACTACATGTAATTATTAACAAATGATGACGTGTCCATTATGTGCAAAAATCCTGTTAAAGTGTAAAAGAATGATCCTATGTCTGTTGTCCTGGTGCTCTGGTGAAAATGTTCGGTGACATGACAGCAATAAAGCACTAAAATCGGGGTAAAGGTATCTGTTTGGTCATGAAAGCAGGAAGCTACTACCACATCTGTCTGAGACATTAGACCATGCTGACCAGTCATTCAGCCAAAGCGAGGAGATGGATTACCTCTGGCTCGGCCAGACCCAGAGTTGTTGGTTCTGATTGCGCCACATCCACCCAAACATGTGGTGCATCCCGGGATGATAAATGGATCTCAAGCGTAGAAGTAAAACATTCTCTGGTAAAAAAGTACCAGCATTGATGTAATCAAAAGGTGTTGGCATATGGTCTTAATTTCGCTTTTTATTGATTTCATGCATCTTTCATCCATGGTGGATGATCACCAGCAGCTCCAGCTATGCCTTGTACAAACACGGTTCTGGAAAAACCATCCATCACCTCTGCAAGCCCCTCTTTCCTATAGTTATGATTGGAACAAAACAGAAAACGCCTGGGGAGCGAGCAGCACGAGAGGAGACCGAAGAGTTTAATTTGAGAGGGTCTGCTTTCCTGTGTTTCCCCCGTCTGAGTGGGAAACTTGTGAAGGTGTGAGGGTGAAATCTCTTCTGGTCAACAGAGGTTAAACTTGTGCATAATAGCAACTTTTATTCTTAAAATATTTTCTTCTTCATTTCGTCATTGTTGCTTGTAGTTTTTTTCTGTTTTTTTTTGTCATTCAGTGTGTGTTTACCAGCTTTCACGCTCATTAACATGGAAATGGTCATAATGATTTACCGTTTCACTTAATGTGTTTTTTAGCCATTTGTCCGTCGGGGCTTTGACTGATAGAGATGGAGGGAGAGCCGCTCGTCCCTGCAGCCAGAGGGGACAAACTCTGGTTGAGGCTGATTGATCAGTCTAACTGTGGGCAAGATGGGGGCGGCTGGGTTTGTTGTTTTCACGCTGGGCTTGTCAAACTGACTGCCTTCAGCTACAGCAACCCAGGCTCCTGTCAGACAGTAAGGAGGCCACAATCAGATATCTGACAACTGAGGATGACACTGTTTACAGGCGAGAGTTTTTATCGAACTGTTATAGTCGCACAGTTAGTTGCATCCCTTTCTTTTCATTTCTGTGACATAAGAACAAACGCTGCCTTCACTACATGTTGTTACAGCATCCTATTAAAAGTAACATTTCCCTAGTTGCATTTCTGTTCTAAAATTCATTAGTGTGCCATCAGATAGATAGATAGATAGATAGATAGATAGATAGATAGATAGATAGATAGATAGATAGATAGATAGATAGATAGATAGATGTGTTTTTTGTGTATTAATGGCAGTGTGTGGAAGACAGCTGTTCCAACATCGTTTCTTATATATTTTGACACCCAGTGACTTACCCAGTGTTCCTGCAGATGATGTTTTAACACGGAGCAGTTTGCTTAAGTACTAAGCTAATGTTACAAAAAACATGTATCTTCCATTATAAGTTTGCTTTGAACATTGTGAAACTTAATAACCAGTGTTTCATCTGCTTTCTGCACATAATAGAGATGTGTGAAGTTTCCATTGTTACATGTAGTCGCCCCTCTACCCTTTAGGATTTAATGACTGTGTAAAAACAGCCAGCATGGTTTAGGTAATCTTGCCATAATGCTGCAATACCAGAAAGCACCTTCACTTAAAATGTATGTTACAATTTCAGGAACAATATTTTTGTATGTAATTTCTGACAACACTTAAAACTGTGCCTGCAACCTATAGATTGATGATTATTTTGAGAACTCTAATTAAAATGTTCCTTTATTTTTGTTCAGTTGCTATTGATGGTCATTGATTATTAATGTTAAGAGCAGAGTTGACCTTATAAGAGAGCAAACAGGCTAAGACACAAGTGATTATAGATTGACATTTAAACTATTTTTACTGACTCATGTTATTAGTTTAATTAGTAGCAGTTCCTGTGTGAACGTCTACAACTCTCAGAGCCGTGTCTTTGGTCGGAGATTTCCAAAAGGCAGTTAAAAGTTGAAAACTAAAAAAAAAATGCTCACCTGGGTTTCATGATTTTTGAACTAGTCAGGGTCGACCAAGCTAAAAATCATCCAATTATGGCCACCTGCTGGTTTCTTCACCAGGTTTGTGCAAACAGACAAAAAAATTTGACTTTGGTTTTGCTTTACTGTCAGTGAGGAGCATGTAAAATATAGTAAAAAGGTAAAAATACATGATAAACAACTTTTTTGCCTTGTAAATATGCAAATACGTTGTTTTTGCAAAAGAGGGTCACCTTTATATATGAATATAATGAAGTTTTTATCATGTGAAAGTCCAAACTGGTACCAAATTCTAGGTAGCTGCCCTTTCTATATTTGAGCTTCCACACATCCATTATTTTTATCCATTTGGTACAGTTAATTTAAAAAAAATGAAATATCCTATTCAGTAGCAAGATAAAGAACGAATGTAGCAACTTGTATGCATAGAATAATTTAGAAATGGCTGAGAGAGCAAACAGTTGGCAAAGTTAAATGACTGAACACTTGAACTGTGAAGTAATTCACGTCACATGTATGCATGGAAATGCTTAAAAAAAAAGCTCAAATATTAAACAATAGCACGGACCCAACTGTGGTCAGCTCATTTTATGGCTTATCTTAGTAAAACAGGGAACATTTTCACTGCAGATGGTAAAAAAAGAAAAGGTTTTTCAATCAAAATTCTTGAAGTCAACGTGAAATCCACCTGTAAAAAGCTGAAGATAAAGAAAGGTTGCATTTTACAACAGCACAGAGATTCTCAGCACTATAACTGCCTCATGAAGTGAAATCTGAAGGTTTTACTGCGGCTCTCAAAGTCCTCCAAGAAAAACATCACAATGAAAACGTGGGCCGACCTCAGAAGACCAGTACCAACCAGACAGCTTAACAGTGTCTCAGATTCAGAAGCACTTAGCAAGAAGACAGAAAATTAATACTCCAAGAAAATGATATTATTTGTGGAAATATTAAGCATTTAGACTGTCAAATGTAGCTCATAGTAAAAACTCAAGCTGAAAGACTCGGCCCCCTCCGTTCGCCCATCAGCGTCATGCTCATCTCTGACCTCAGCGTTGGTCCTCACCTGGCACGTCCAATCATCAATCAAGCACCACCGCCCCTTCTCCGCCCACATCCTTCGGCTCTCCAGGATAGCACCCTTTCCAGACCACCACCACCAGAGTCGGGCCCCAGGGGAGAGCATCACATCTCTAATCAGTTATCAGGATGTTCATTGAGTTCACATCAAATCTCATCTCAAATCAGCTACCGAGTGCCAAAGAACTGTTATTCATTCCTGTCATTAAATATTTTAATTGTTCCTTTTTCTTCGTCTGAGTCTTTCCAGATTGAAATGGGTTTCTACTAAACAACTTCCCTCTTCTTTGCCTAAATCTAATTTGTTCACCATTTTTGTGGAAATAATTAAGAACTCTTGATTCCACCATATAGTAAATTGTATATTGCACATTTATTCCTCCCTGAAGAATGGATGGCTTAAACACACAAAATGAAAGTGATATCTGCACAGATAATTAGAGTATTTAGATCTCTGACCAGCACTGTGACGCCTTATTTCTCAGCATTAGATGTAAGTGATTATGACTTTTGATTTGATTGCAGTTTCTGTTAACAGCTGGAGACTCCTGGGTAGCTTACACAGCGATGCATGCATAACCTCAAAAGGAACTCGACCTGCAAAATGTTACACTCCTGCCGAACCTGGGGAATACTTGAGGGTATTTAGCTACGGCTCAATCAGTGTAGCAGACCTATTGGAGGGAAGCCATACGGTCAACCTTGAGGCCAGACCGTGCTTGCCTATCTTTAAAAAACACAAGTGAAATCTATTCTTCTCTTCGTCTGCGGAGCCACCCCAATGACCACTCTCTAAATACGAGCCATGAAAATCGGTAAAGCTCATAAAACCTCCTGCGGGATATGTTTTTAGCAGCGTTCCAGTCTGAACGGCAGCCACCGCGGACGGGTTATCCATCCTGTGTTTGCAGAGGCTGCATTGGTGTAACAGGAGATGGTCGCTATCACATTCCCCGAAGTCAAATCCTCGTCTACGGCCAAGGAGGGACAGCTGCCAAAGCTTCTCGTCCAACGGTTGCTCATGTGTCCTGGGCCACGCATGACCAAATCACAGAGTTATAAAAACTCGTAGGTAGACTGAGTCACCAGGCTGAAAAGCATTCCCTGTTAAATCACTTCGTGTGTTTGTGTGTGTGTATCTCCAGAGATTGTGAAGGGGAAGGAATGATGAAGTGTGTCTGGTGCATCCACCCATACGTCAATGTGTATGTGCAAAGCAGAGTGAGCTTTAAAGAACGCACAAACACCATTTTTCAGACGTACACACTTTCATCTCTGAATCCCATCTGGGCTCTCGTGTCGAGCCGGCTGACAGATAAGGTCGGACACCTTGGGACTTTGTATTTCTCAAAAGAAAAAAGAAAAAGACAACTTAGCAAACTGCACCACTTGAACATGACCTAGAAGAATGTTTAAAATAAAAAAAAAATCACCTTTTAAAGCGTCACAATGTCTCACTTTGTCCAGTTTGCAGTCTCTCGTTCCATATTTCTGTCGTTTCTCCTCTTCTGGAGCTTAATGAGGTGAGGAAAAGACTGGACATGTAAGCAGTGTTTAAGAGTGTCCACATGTAGGGTGAAATACAGCGACTGAGTGCTTGTTATGACAGGGTAACGAGTGAGACAAGCCAGAAGCAACTGCTCACAGAGACAAAGAATCATATCTGAGGTTCTGCACTGGCACTCACACCTCTGGACAGAAGAGGACTGAGTCACATTCATGCTAAAACCTCACAAGCATTTTCACACAAAACGTAGACTGAAGGAGGAAATTAGAGCGTTTAATAATGAGAAAGCCAATCCTCTGGCTCCGAGCCCAACGGGTGTTACTGAGCTTTCCGGAGGGAATAAAAGAATCAGTCAGTTCCCCCCCAAAAGAGAAGGGGAAATGTAATAGTGCAGCAGAACGTCTAAGAAAAGAACATGAACCATGCATTTTTACCAAGCGATCCATGAGGACATATTTGAGTCTGCATATCGGCACCCTGATACTCCGTGTGAAGGCAGCTAATTGTGAGCGACAAGGAGTTCAACTCATGCTAAACGAAAGGCAAGTCAGCACTCAATATCAATTAGGGCAAACCCTAAACAGGAGCCGATGAAGACGTCCGTGGGAGCGGTATCGACAGTAGCTCTGATGACTCGTTACAGGCCCCCATACGCAGAACGATCCAAAATGGCTACTGCATGCAGTAAAAAGCAGCGGTCTAATTAAAGGGGAAGGATAAATAAACTCCCTCTGAGGTGAGACAGGACAGACTAACCAGAGCAGAACCCAACCCCCCACTTCTAAGGGCATCTTGCAAGTTCAGTCTGACGTCTAACATAATAGCTTCCTGTAGATTGCTCCTTGCATACCAACAAGGTTGTTAAAACTAACTAAGATCCCATGATGGAAACAAGACTCAAGACATTTAGTAGCACAGACAGTATTCCTACACCCCCAAGTGCGACGAACACAGCAGCTTCACAGAGGCGCACACAGATAGATGCATTGGTACCGACAGGCAGATCGTGAGTCAGGCTGAAACTCGGCAGGTCAGTCGTACGGAGAGCACCGGAGGAATGTCAGGCTAAATAAACAGGGTGTCTGCTGGAGAACTGAGCCAGCCCTCCCAACTCCTCAACATCCCCCACTGAAACGGACTGACGAGGCTAGCAGAGAATAATACGTGCTTTACGCTGAAAAGCACGTATTATTTAGACGTACATGTCAATAACCGGTGCAGGAATACATGATGTTTTCATTTTTGTTATCTAGGAATAAAATGTGCAACGCTCAGTTCCAGAAAGGCAGGAATGCGCTGCTTTGCTTGTCTCTGTATATAGTACAGTTTTGAAGGTTATTATATATATTTTTTTTTACAAAACCTTGAAGATATCAGAATATACTAAGCCCAAGGGTCCAAGTTCCCTTTCATAAAGAAGTTCATCTGATTTTTTTTTAAAGCTTACCAACATTCATCCAGGTGTTGGTTTCAGTTAACAAAGCCTCAAACACCTCAGATGGCATTTACTCCCACAATCTTGTTTCACACTTTGACTTCTTCTTTATCTCTTGTATTCTATGCATAGACCAAATACACCTCACTTGGTTAAAACCAACTACCATATCTGCACAAACACATCATAGCACCTAGGTAAAGGTGAGAGTCATGATATGGGATGATTTCAAAGGTACAGGACATCGGCACATTATAGTCAATAGGTCAACCCTTTCACACAAAGTAGCCACATTTTGGCTTAGTTATTGAATAAGGGTCCCATTGTCACGTCTTGTTGGATGCAGGTCAAATGTAACCCATTTCAGGGTATTCAGAAGAAAGATATATTAATGTCATGACATGTAAAACTTAGATCTCAAACTCGTTGGGTTTTTATTTTCTCTTGAATTAAAAGTACAGCTTACTTATTTCTCTAGGTTTCTTGTTGTTGGACCAGCAGAGGAGGAACTGTTTGCATTCCTTCAAAGAACTATAAAATGAACCTTAAAAACCAAAAATTTGTATACTACACTTCATAAATGTAAGGAAAATGTGCCTGAATATTTTCACAATTCCTTCACCCAAATGTTACATCTAAATGTTACAACCTTAAATCATCCTGTGGTTTCATGAAGGAATACAGCAGCTGCCATGTGAAAACGCACAGTGGTCCATATCAGACAGATCTCTGATATGTGGCCTGCAGAATATCTTAAGCCAGCCCCTGATAGTGTGGCCAAGGGAATATGCAAACTCATTGTTGTCTTTCTACAACCTCTGTCTGCACATGAATCCTCATGTAGTCATATTTCACACACTTGTGTAATAGTGCTGGAGGTATGCGCGTTATGGGATGCAGGGGTTATTAGTGTGTGTGCGTGTGTCTGTGTGCGTGTGTGCGTGTGTGTGTGTGTACCCCCCTGGTCATGGGGATCTCCGACTTTTTCTAAAACTGACTCCTTCATGACTGACTGCCCCCTTTTATGCTTCTGCTTTATGTCTCCTTGCCTTCCACTGACATATTTATGTAAAGTCAAGATAGATTACTTTCTGGAAACTTTTAGCCAAAAGCATGTCAAAGCTCAGAGCCAATACATGAGGAAAAATGAGAGAATTTGCCCAAGCAGCTGCAACAGAGATTCAGATTTGGATCCAGCTTCCAAACATGGTGAGTATTGGTGTCCTTCCAGCTGTTAAGTGCTCTGTAGGTGTCTAAATATGAAGAAAAAGTTTTACAACTGTAGCCATTTGTAAAACTTGAGTTTTAACAGACAATCCCTGTAAAAACTGATAATCTGCTGCTAAATTTGGTTTATTTAGCTTTACACGTACATGAAACGAAGGCCTCAATTTAACTGTCCCCATCACTAGCGAATTACAAACATCAGATCATTTCAAAACGGTTTAAGTGAACCTTTAGGATGTTTCCACACCTGATAGGTGATAGATGATGAATTATGGACCAAAATTGCAACATTTGTTAGATTTTCAGCTGATGTGGTTCCCTTTCACACTGCCTTAAACATTGTGTTCCCCTAATAAACCAAACTCTTTTAAAAAAAACCTGTTAACCCCCCCTCACCTGTGGTGGAGCTACACCAAGAAACACCGAAGGAAACAACATATAAATCTCTGAAAAACACACTGAGCACAACATTCTACTTTTTATGTAAATTTTAGCTTAGGATTCCAATTTTAGCTGCTGTAGCCACTTGTAGCTCGTTTGTTTTGGTTGTACTTACCCAGAATGCCCTGCGCTGTGGTCCGCTCCCTGCTTTACGCATTTGAACCACTCCAGAGTTCAGTTCAACCGAACCAAGACCTGGGTTTGTAGGCAGACCAGAGTTAGCATTTTTGAGCGTTTGATTGCACATTCACTCCTCCCCAAACAAATCAAACTTTCTAGGCCAGGAAACCAGAGCTTGATTAAAGGGAACCAAACAGGGCTGGAGTCCATGCACCCTTAGAAAGAGCTTCTCCAAACTGAAAGTGGACTAAAAACTGATGACTGAGACTTTATTCTGTATCTTTATCATAAACAGATTCAGAAAAAATATGATTGACATTATGGCATTGGCAACCTGTTCAAGTAATCTGCATATTAAGACTTGTACAATGAAATTATGCTTAAATGTTGTTTGGGTCGAGACAATTCTACCGAGATCCATAAAACACACTTTGATCAACGTGACAAACGCAGAGTATTGTACATAATCGCTTGTATTATGGACCAAACTATTTGCAACGTGCTCAAAGAAATCAGAAACTCCTTTTATTGTGGGCATCAGCAACACAATGGTTTGAAAATTGAGCAAGCAGTTTTAAGAATTTCAATTCTGCTCTGAGAAATGCTCCGAAACGATGGGGAAAAAAATCTTTGAGGAATCTACATGATCTTGACTTATAATGGCATTAGAACAATCTCATGGTTGTGTGTTGTGGTGAAACTTTAACAGATGCCATGTAATTTAGTCATTCTAATGTGATATTTATGTCGCATGAAGACAGATGGTCACACACGTGTGAAGGAGGAGTCAAAGCACCCGGCTGGTATTCTGATCTTTTTTTTCCCCACTGTTCCCTGTAATATTTTGGGTAGTTCATTGAAAAAACCTCAAGATTTTTACTGCTGAGCTTTACATCTGATACCGAGGTCATAAGGTGAGGATCTCTGGAGGAAAGGAGAGGTAAGGAAAAAGTATCAGAACTAGAACTTTGTTGAAGCTGGCTGAATGCAAATCACCCCAGATACCGACTTCCACATTGAGTCATCACCTCCTGTTTGGCGGTGACACATATTCATGACACTAAACCCCAATACAGAGGGAAGGCGGGGAGGGTGGAAACACCCTGGAAGCGCAAATTCAGCAGCCTGGAATGAGCAGATAAGGCAAGTAAGTCTGCTAAAAGTGAACTATGGGAAGAACTGACATGTAACCCATGTGGGCCTCTCTGAAAAGCCCCCGTGGGAAAACTGCCCCGGGCTGCATCCCTCAAGGTGAGAGGGAGAATCCTAATGAAGCTGTGAGGACTCAATCAGTACCTGCTCAGGATGGGTCTGAGGAAGGGGCGGTGCTGATGGTGGGGGGTGAATGGAGGCTGACATGAAGGAGTTGGCAAGAAGAGAAGAACACAAACCTAAAGCAATGATGGAGGGAGAGGAATACAAAGAAAGCAAGAAGTTGAAAAATATAGCCAAATAGTTAGAGAGCTAGATAGAGGAGCTCGAGTCTGAAACTTTGATCGTGGTCACGACTGGCTGCGCTCTCCTATTTTGTTAGTCATTTGTTTTTCATGTATGCTGAGATCCAGCCTTCCTTTGCTTCCCCCTCCTCTTTTTTTCTCCATCAGTGATGACTGAACCAACTAGGTCTGCAACTTTCCCACAGTTGCAAGGCCAAACGTATAATTACTGCCTCCAACTTCCATTGAGCTATTCGCCTAAGATCCACAGGTTGTCCTGATCAGTTGTGTCTACATCATGATCAAAATTACAAATATGAGAGGAAATGATCTGAAGGGTTGGGATGTTGGAATGATAGGTGAAGGAATGATGCGGGACAATATGACCTCAATGTAAATACAGCAGCTGAACCGGCAGAACCTGTCAGCTCAGCCTCAGCGGTGGGACAAAGGGAGAGAAACTGAATGAGAACAGCAATCAATAGAGAGAGGAGCTGTGAGATTAGAGCACAGACTGGGTAAGAGGCGAAGACGGGCAGCAAGGTTAACAAAGATCCAGACACCGCCTAAAATCTCAAACTGTATGAAGCCAGAATAAAAAAAACAGGAATCATATCAGTTTCATGGGAAAATTGAAGCGGCGGCTATCGGCCTCCATGAATAACAGATTCCATCAAGACCCAATTGGACTGAGGTACCTTGGGTGCACAAACATAAGAGCACATTCACTCCACCTCTCACCTCACTGCTGCCCCCTTCACTCGAACAAGCCTTTTGATCCCTGCTGAACAGATACAAGTCCATAAACCCATGATCCTGTGTCACATTGTTACCAAGGTACTTAACCATCTGAGCCAGAGATAAATTGGGTGCAGAAGGTCTCTCTCTCATGTGTGTGTGTCTGGTGGTGGTGGACAGCATTCACAGTGTCTGAACTTTTTGACATTACAAGCACAAATTCAATCTATTTTACTGAGATTTTG
>CAEGAF010089163.1:0-26459 GCA_903067075.1 Micropoecilia bifurca | reverse complement strand
ACCAGTCAAAACATTGCAAGACTTTGCATTTTACACTATTGGATCTTAAGAAGGTTCTAAGTAGAGCTTCACAATGTTAAAGGAAAATATCAGATCAGTGCAAGAGACAAGTACTAATAAGATAAAAAAAAAAAAAATACAGTTTGTATTATTTCTGCTAAGTTTAAACAATTATTGGTCATTTGAAGAACCTCTGCACTATAAACAATTTTAACAAAAAAAACTTAATGCAAACTAGAAAAAATTATATTCCTAGCAGAACAGCCATGAGAACGTAAATCTGCAGAACGATTGCTGCAGAAAAAGAGCCGATCAAAGCATAAGAAATAGGAAAAAAAGTAGAAGAAAGCTACAGTCATATGGTAGAAAACATGGTAGAAAAATTATGCTAAATAGTGAAATTTAGCAAAACATGTAACGTGTAATGTAATCAAATTCCACCATATGATTACATTGTAAACCTGAAAACATTCAAAAATCTGCATAAAACTTAAATCACAATCGTGGAAAAATCGTAAGAGATATTCAACAGCCAAAACATTTGAAGATAGTTTACAGTCTTACGACTTGTTTAAAAGTTGGAGTTTCTATGTTAAAGTAGTGAGCTGTGAAAAAGCGGAAGATTTTAGCAGAATTTTGTAGAATTTCAATGTATTCAATGTCGCTGAAATTTTCACAAATGCGCAAATATTTCAAAAAGTACAATAGCTAATTTTAGCAAAAGATATAGCAGAAATCTCTAGAGTGTTTTGATATATGAATTACAGTGATTCTTGAGAATAGGGACAAAACAGATCCTATGGATAAAGCACAAAATTTGAATAAAATATACGCAAAATATATTTTTTTCAAATATCTGACTAAACTAACCTGGGTCATGTGAGCACAACAATGTATATTTTCCAGGTATTTGCTGAATATTTTTTTTAATTTAAACATTGTAATTGGTGGATGATGCCTGTAAAAGCCTTTGTCCAGGATCAGAACTCAATATTTTATAATAGTTTAAAATAATTAAAGAAATACTAAAATTAGATATTATGACAATTAAGTACAAGTAGTCATATAAATAATTATAAAGGTATCAATAAATTGAATTAAAAATCATTTTTATATATTTTCCAACTCCATTGAAATTTGTCCTTAGTTTTTGTCAACACCGTCAGAAATGAAAAGAATGTAAAAAAAAAAATAATCAGGCATTATTGGGGGCAGCAGAACTTCTGAGGACCCCATGACCTCTTCCTTTCTCTTCCATTGCTAATAGGGCTAGTTAGCTCTGGTTAGCTTATATTATTCTTTAGTTTTTCCTTATTTTTATTCCTAATTTTTTGTCACAACCATGATGTGTCAACACCATAACTGACAATTTACAAAACTTTGATGAAATTTTGCGAAATAAAACCTTAATTTTGGTATAATGTAAAGATTTTATGGACCTGATGAGCTACTAATTCATTTTAATGTATTTTACATAAATTGCATTACTTCACATGTACCAATTTTTTCATTCTACTCACTAGTTGGTCACCACCTTCAGTTTTGTGTCAACTCCGTCATGCAGTGTAAACTCCGTCAGATGGACTTTTTATGTTTTTTTGTTTTAAATAATATTTATTTTGTTTCTTGAGAAGCATTTGTCTTTAAAATGAGTAAAAATATCACTAACAGGGTCATTAAAAATGTTTTTTTATTTATTTTTGTCAGATGGTGACGACAGCGTTCTGGGTCAGGTTGATTAAAAATGTAATTTTTTTTTTTTTAAAATGTTGCAACTGGGAGCCTGTACCTCAGCATCTTTACATTTCCAAAACATTATTTGTCATATTTGCATACATAAATTCGAGAAATAACAAAAAAAAATTGGGAAAATTAAAACCCATTTTGTCCTTATTTTCAAGAATTACTGATTAGTAAGATTGGTTAAAGTTAGCAGAGGTAGTTAAAGACCAAGAAACGTAAACAGAATCTTAAGTGAATAACTGAAAATGTATGACTGTACAGTCAGTTGCAGGCTTTAGTGAAATTTAACAGGAATTCTATAAAATACTCATAGGGTTTAGTGTAGGGTTCAAGGTGACAAGGTGTGTTAAAACTCAATTTACCTGAGCAAACCGCTCGAGTTTTTCTAATCTAGGTAATCAATGGAAGTTCTTTCTATGTTAAATTGTTGCCAGCAGCAAGGACTGCAACCATTGTCTTTCTCTTGAACAGAGAAAAAGAAGTGAATTACCACTAAAACGAACACAGTCCAATTTTTTTGTTCAAATTGCAAGTAAAAAGCAGTTCATTTTGAATAGGTGTGGTCACATGTTCAGTTAAACTTGCAATTCAGTCTTAACCATCCCACAAATGATGTGTACAAACAAACATCTACAGGCCATTTGTGTCTATTGTACAGTAAAAAGGGGATTTTGTCCAACTTTACCTCAGAAAGGACCTCACAGCCTAACAACCTTTTATAAGACATTGCTCAAAGATTACATAAATTTTGAATCTTTAATCCTGGTTAAAATCTTGACAATAGGTCTACATTCAGTCAACATAAGGGGCATATTTAGAAAGCTTTAATTAGACAGAAGCAGAAAATGTAGTTTAAGAAATACATCTTAATCCTTTCATATATATGGAAGCTCAGAGATTAAAAGCTTAAAGTTAAAACAGTCCATTGGAATCGTTAATTTTCAGGGTAAAGTTTGCTTTTGTAAACCAAAGAATTTTCACCGACACCACAGCATAGAGTTATGTTCTTATAGCCACTCACTGGATGGATCTTTAACCAACTTAATATCCCATATCTAGCTTGGCACTCATTAGTCAATGTGATTTTTTTAAAATTAAGGTCTGTTCACGAGATGAGTGAACCTGAATGCTCAACTTGGTAAGTATGTGACATGTCATCTGTTTTTTTATCAACATGCAGCAAAGACTGCATTGTTACAGATGCATTGTGTGTTATTTGTGCTAAAAGATTTCTCATCTTTTACAAATATGGTTAATAGCACTCATGTCTCTTAATATATTGGTAAGATGCACACAAAAAGTAATTTAAACAATTTGCATTAAATACTTGAATTCCGTCAGTAATTACATCAATTCAATTTTTTTATAAATACTTGTGTTCCTTTCAGAGTAGTAAGGGACAGTGTGTGGGAGTGTAATGAAATGCGATGCATTAAAAGTGATTACATTTTTGTACCTGAACATGTCTGTGAATGTGTGTAGGTGGGCAGTAGTAACTAGTAATTGAATTGAAGCTATGTCTTCCAATTTATATGTTCAAGTTTGTTTCATTCATCAAAGGTTTAAACTTATTTTTCCACTGTTTTTAAATATAGCCACTATATCAAGTGTGATTCTAGAAGCTATTTCATGCTTACTTACAACTGAAGCTGGCTATTTCCAGTATATAAAAAAACAAGTTTTTCCTCACTATCTGACATCAAACAAAGAATTTTTTACACTTTCTTTAAACTCTTAAGTTTAAAATGAATTTGCTTTTAAACTTCAAACATTTTTCATAAGCATAGACGAAAATGACATTTCAAGATATCAGTCGGATATTTAAAGCTTGGCCACAAATGGATCCTCTAAAAGGATAGAGTCCCCAAGCCTACCACCAAATTAGTTATGCAGTGACTTAAGAACAGAAAAGGGAATGTTTTGCCTGAGACTCAAATCTCAAGGACAGAAAACTTCTGAACAGTTCTGAAAAGTGATGTGAAAACCTGACTTAGTACAAAAGGTTTATCAGAACCAAAGATCAGACTATTGTGAGACTTCTGAGAAGTTGTCTCACCTTTTTGTTGACATTTAGGAAACACAACTAATTTAAACTTAAATTAGAAAATGTTTTGGTAGATTTTCAAGTCTGAGAGAAAAAAGGTTGCATCTTTTTGTTTTATTGTGTAAATAAGTACCTGCTTTCAGTTGTACATACACAGCTTCATACATATACATAATAAATTAGTGTGCTGCACTGATTTTTTTTGTCTAATGAGTTAGGCATTCTTTTCACAAATATATTTTACATACTGAGAAAAAAGGCATCAATGACATTGCCAATATTTACTGGGGAATCAAATGTTTGAGGCAGAATAATGTGCAAAGTGTATATTAAGTAGTAACAGAGGTTGGAGAGCTAGAGATCTGAATTTTAGAGAATTTGAATGAGGCAGTAAGATTGGTTTTTAGTACCTCCAGTTTTATTAAAGGCTCCTTTAAAGAACCTTAAAGAAATTGCTTCTGGGAGACAAACCACCAGCTCTAGATTCAATTGAACCTTATTGCTTCAATATATCCAGTTCAGTAAAATGTACATTTTCAGCATGGAAATTGTGTTAAGTGTTATTATGTATAACATCACTAGAGAATTGACTGGTGAATATAAACCTCCAATGCTTTTTCTGCATAATCTTTAGAAGATGGCATTCGCTTGTTTCCTTGTCAACAGATTTTCATATTTTTTTTAACATTCATTTTAGATTCTCTGTCTCTGCAACATCAGTCATCAAAAATTCACCAAAAACTAAAAGACAGCAAGCGAACACACGCACGACAAAACCAGCATACCTCAGCTTTAATCTTGTTGTCTCCGAAGCACAGATGCTGCAGGTAAGCTGCAGCATTGGACTGCACCGATGGGAACTGGTGTTGTAACATCTGGATCACCTCTGGCAGCTCCGGATCTCTCCACCCAAACTCTCTGCGGAGCAACAGACAGAGGCACTTTTGATTTCTTTAGCGCATTAACAAGACATCCAGCTGAAACACAAGAGATTTACCCGAGACACGTCCAAGTGACTCACAGATTTTCCTCCCAATATCACAAAAGCTGGAGACTCGGCTATTCATTCCCATGTTTACACAGCACAGACAAGGAGACTCAGGAAAAGACAGAAAGGGGGAAAAAATTCTCTATTTCTCTCTTTAGTCAAACAAATGCATTTTTAAAAGAGAGTGCTTTTAAAGAAAGCAATGCAGTGGGACTTAAATCACAGACATTACTTGATGAATGAGCAGTCCAGATGATACACACAGGAGATGATAGATAAAACAATGAGCCCAGCAGGTTAAACAAGTAGTGACTTCAACACTTAGAAGCAAACAGTAAGGGAAAAAAAAATTGAATTAAAAAAAAGAAAAAACTAATGCCGTTTCCTTTGCTCCATCTTAGATGAAAGATGAGTACTTCATTCAAAAAGGCCTCAGAGGAAAGACATACACCTTATTACCTAAAAACATGCATGATAATTTTCAGACTCATATCCATGTCTGGAACACTAATGTAAAACTTATTTAACATGTTAAGCAAGAGGAAACAAGTGGGCAAGCCAAGAACATAATTGTGTACACTACTTCTTTAAGAAAAAAAAACTTTGGTAAACTACCTCCGAACTACAAATGGAACAAGTTAATTGCCGTCTGCGTAATTAGAAATGTATTGTTTTATGAGCAAGAACCAAACCAGAGGGGAGAAAAACAAACAGGAAAAACAAAACTTGCACAGCACAGTAGAAACTAGCACACCACTGCTAGAAGACTGTCTGCTGAGGGGGCAGGTTGAGTTATGCTCTGTACTTTCAGCCATTAGAAGTTTACACATCTCTGAACACAGTGGACAAAGTGAAATAAATGTTTTGTCCCTCGGTAGTACTCAGGAAATGGCTTGCTTTATTGTGTTATCTTGTGTTAATAATTGTTTTGCTACAGGCCCTAAAATGAGGAAATTATAAGTGTGCACGCGCACACACACACACACACACACACACACACACACACACATACACACACACACACACACACACACACACACACACACACACACACACACACGCACGACAGTGTTACCTCCACCTAGTGTAATATTTTCTCCAATAACTATTCTGCTCATTGGTCAGTACTTTTAAAGTGATTTGAAAAATAAAAAAAACAAAACAACACATGTTGAAACTTCACAGCCCTCATCGATTGAAATGTTTGAGGATTGATTTTGCTGTTTCTGCCTTTGTGGTTATAGTTCTGTGACAAAATGTGGGCTCTGTAATTCCCATCAAGCTATAATGATTTGTTTTACCCCCAAGCCCAGCTCACCCAAACATGAAAAAAAAAAATTTAAATAAAAAAAATGGGCGAACTGACCTGCCTAGAGAGTGAAAATTGATGGGGTAAAGGACGAAGTGAAACTTTGCATCCAGGGGGAAAATAAAGCCCCGGCGCTCTCATTTCTGGCGGATCAAGCGAGCGCGGTTTATGAAATGTCTGTAAAAAAGCGCCACATTCACAGGAAGTAAACATGGCTCTCAAAGATAAAGCAAGCTCCAGCGTGGACAGCTCTTTATCTGCCAAATGATAAGTGTTATTTCAGCACGAAAACACGACTGAAGGAGAGCGAGGGAGGAGGAGGGATTCCCAAGGCGTTTAAGGGATTTAGGAGGAGAGACCCTCAAACAGGTCTCCTTAAATCACAGAGCCAGATAGCATCAGGGCAGGTTGTTTGTTTATGTGTGTGTGTGATGGGTGTGTGGCAACTTTAAGACAGCATCATTATGTGTGTGTTTCTTTTGTGGGAATAGTTGCATCAGTGCCCATTGGTGTCTGCTATCCTTCCTGTGTGTGTTTGCGTATTTGCAGATCTATTTATATTCATTTGTGTCTTTACTTAAGAGAATGCAACCATAGGGAGATGTGCTGATGTGCGCTGCTGTTTGCGTGTGTTTGCGTGCGCGTGCCATCCATCCCCTGCAGCCTTCCAGCTCTGTCAGTGGAGTTAATAGAAAGCAGAGTGATCTGCTGATAAGATAAGCATCATGGCTCGCCATTAATTAAAAACCCCTGGTAGGGATGGAGATGCCAAGCGGGGAAGGAAAGGAGAAGAGAGAGAGAGTGAAACACAGAGGGAGAATTGGAAAGAGAGTCGATGCAAGTACCAGAGCGTTCAGGGGTTCATCTGGCAAGAGGAAGTTGACAGGAAGGGGCATGTTAAAAATAAATAAATAAATAAATAAATAAATAAATAAAAAGAAACCAACCCTCAAACAAGAGGACCGTCATGCTTGCGCAGGTGCCAATAAGAACAATAACCTTGGTTTATACAAACCCAGGTGACAAGCCACTGATGTGAAACAGCAAAAAGCAAAAACAAAAGAGAAAGCAATAAAAGAAAAAAGCCTGCAAAGAGCAACAATTGCATAAAACAGTTGTAAAAAAAAGTTTGGGACAGACATTTCAGATTGCTTCTGAGAAATCTGCATCACAATGCATTGCTTCCTGCGTGGCAGGCACATTCTTTATATAACTTTATCATCTTATAGCGTACGCTTTGAGGTTTGAGTGCTCAATTCACTAGTGAGAACGAAAATGAAGTCAGCCTCTGATGCCGCACAGAGCTCCGTGTTCCCGGTGAGACGGGTATGTTTTGCAATTTCTCGAGGCGTGCGGAGGCGTGATGCAGCAAAATACTTTAGCAAAGAAGGAAATAAAGAAAAAGAAAAAAAACATTAGGTGTGGCACAAGAGCAGTCTTACAGCGCGAGTAGAAAATGTAGGTGGCAAGGGAGGACGGTGTGGGGAAAAAGGTTGGATCTAGAAACAGAGTGATGGAACTGGCACAAAGTGAAAAAGATTCTATGAGTGTTGGACTTTTTCAGGTCAACAGACAACACTTAGACAATGAAGGACACTAAAGGGTATTATAAAGATTAGAAAGTTAAGCTTTTAAAATTAAATGCAGGCATTGTTGTCCAAAATTTTGAAACAGAATTTCAAAACAATACGTCTCTCTTTTCAAAACCAATCTTCCAAACTCTTGCACTACTGTATTATTTGGCAGACAGTTGAACGCAACTCTTAAACATCATTGTGTACCTTGATGGGGACAGATCACCGAACAAAATAATCAGCCAAAACATCAACATTGTGTGAAGAGCTTCTTCCAGCGGAATAAAGGTTTCTATGTTGACTACGTGGAGTAAATTCCTTTTGAGTCAATAAATATGGCCAGAAAGTGTTTTGGAGATTTTACAGCATTTAAAATGCAACAGCATAAAACATGTATTTTTAGGATAAACCAATACACTCAATTGTGTATTAGGTTTGTAGCACTCCTCACATCACCTTCCTACGTAACACGCATTTGACACAACAACAAAAAAAAACACAACCCCCCACCCCATCAAATTTAGGTAATTATATGATGGAAAAACCTTGGAGTGTTAAAATGTGTGAAACTGCTGGTAGAAAACAACTGCTTGGCAAGCAGTTCATGGCTATTCATGAGTGCCTAGAGTCCTTGATAAAACTCATCATAACCCTACCTCTGCATTACCCCTTTTTAACACAGCTAACTTTTAGCAATCCTGGCTAATGTTAGCCTAGCATTAAAGCACAAAATCTGTAAGAGCAGAATGTGAGTTTTCTGAAGACTGACACAATACGTCTCAACACAGACAGTGATGTGTGTTTTGAAAGAAATGATGAAAAGGAAGAATTAGAGAGCCTTAACATCACCGGTGAGTGAGTTTAGTGTAATACCGGTGAAAACTAGTGTGATGCTTTATTACACTGGAAAGCCAAAGCATTTTTAGGCATTTAAATGTCATCAGATTTCCTTAATGCCAATAAATACCAGACAAGGTACTCAGATCTGTGTTGGAGTCAAAAATCCCACGTTGGAACTTTTCTAATGCCGTTGCTGCTCAATAAACAAATTGTTGCAGGACCAAGACCAATGAGATCACCAAAGAAGTAACATGTTTTTCTTCAGGACACATATACAAAGTATTTCTCTCATGCACACATTCAAAGCAAAGTATTACACCGATTTCTTGACTGTTGCCACAGATAACTCTACTGCTTCTCAAAAACAAATACAAAAGGTTGTAGGGAATATATGAAAGACAGATACATCAGTTGAGCTTTGGCTATTGATTAAAATATCCAAGGACTTTTGTAAATGAATAGCTTCAGCTATCAATGGTTTTGAAAATTTAACAAGGACCAATAGACGTTTGAACAGGATAAATAAACAACATTATTTAGAGCAACACTCACTCTTATCCCTCTTTTTTTCCCCCACCCAATATGATGCATGATAGTAAATCACATTTTAAACATTAATCATTTGGGTCTCTGAGGCCCGTTCACATCCATCAACACTGACCACAATGAATCTGACTGACAGCTCCACACAGGAAGCCTGTCCCGCTGGCCTTAATCTGATTGGACAAGGCCCGTCATGTCTGTTAACTGATTGGAGGGTCAGGAATGGGCAGCATCACAGTGTGCATACCAAAGCAGAGACTAATTAACATCACAGCATCAATCTTTATAAATGTTCAACAGAGAAAATAGAAAACATAAGAAAGCAAAGAGAGGCAAGAAAAAAATAGTTATTTTTAAAATCCCTTTCTATTTGTAACAGAAAGGGATATATAAATATATACTCTATACATCATCTTGCATTTAGAAGGCTCCTTTTCTTAGATAAAGTAAATTGTGGAGTTAAAGCCAATAACACATTTCACCAATTCAACAGATAAACAACAGCATAAATGGATTGTAGAGGAAGATGCCCAAATTGTAGCCCTAAGTGTTTTTCAGCTCTGTGTAATTAAAAGTGCATGTTAATTAAGGTTCTATCCAGTGAACAAAAGAAGCCCCGTCAATGTCCCCTACTGGCAAATGCTTGAGAATATAGTTGCCAAACACTTACTTGGGATCAGGTAAAAGTACAACTCAACTCAGCACTAAGTCTAATTGGGAAGAAGTTTAAGGTGCACAGAGCTGTTAGACCTGTACTGAATGAAACCCAGCTTGAGATGTTCACAAAGCAGATTGCCCAAAGACAGAAATACAAGTGAGGACAATAAACAGTGATCTGATGCCTTTTGTGATTTTGACCCATTTTTTCCCCCCACAAAATCTATCTTTAAACCTTAAAGGTTCTGAGAGCCACTTCTTCTATTCACTTATCTCCTAAGTTATTCCATGATTAGATCCAAGACGTGATCGACTTCCAGATGATAACTCCAAGGTTGCTCATTTGGACATTCACAATTGTATAAATGGGGGGTAACTATTGTAATTAGTGTCTTTTGCAACATCATAAACCTTTTTGTTATATGTTTTGATTTTATCAAACATGAAGGTGAATGAGATAGAGGTGCGTGAGAAAGACAGGCAGGGAAGAAGGTAGAAAGTATACAAAGAGGAAAAGGTGAAAGTTTACACGTAAGGAAGTAAGGAAGGGAGGATATATGGGTAGAAGGAAGGGAAGAATACACAATGAATAGAGGGGAAGAAAGGAAGGAAAGAAATGTCACAATTAAGAAAAGGAAGAAAAATAAGGAAAGACAAGGACACCAAAAGCAAAAGGACAAAGAAAGGAACCAACATAAGACTACTTTGACATGAAAGTAGGACATAAAGGACGGACATAATGGAGGGGAAAGGAAATACAGAAGGAAGTGTACACAAAGGAGGAAGGAAAATGTGTAAGGAAGAAGTGCATAACTACAGGAAGAAAGGAGGAAGAGATGAGAAGAAGGAAGTACGTAAGAACACATACATGGAAGAAAGAAGTGAGGGACATAAGGAATAATGTCTTGATTTTTTGTTTTCATACTTTTGTTTTTTTCCATCTAGATGTGGAATTTACTTAAATAAAATTCCAGACTTTTAAAAATTGCATAAGAACACCTCCTGTCATGAATTTAAAAATAATGTTTTATCCTGCTGCATCCTTGCATCCTTATAACCTTTGAGAGGTGAGGTGGGTGAAACTGCCTAATTAGTTTCTCAGGCATTATTAGCTGAGATAAAACAGGTGTATTTTAAGTTACTGAGGACATGCTGTTTTTTCTCCCCCTTTGATTTAAACTTTTTCAATTAAGCTGTTTTGAATTCTTTTTTTCTAAATTTATGTTTCTGCCTTCATTTTATGCTTCAGGCCAAACAGCCAGGTCAAAACAAGATCCAACAAAGTCACTGCTAATTACAGCTGCACAAACCAGTGTGTCTCCTCACCCTGCTGTGATTTGACTCAAAAATACATTCTGCTGCTTTTTATGCATACCCTGCCACAGCAAGCAGAGACCATACAACTCCTCATTAAGTATATACAGGTCTTGAAAATTTTTTAAAAGTAATAAATGTCAAGTTCATATTGAAAAAAACCGTTAACCCTCAAATGTTACAAAAAATATGACAAAGGACTATAGTGTCAACCATGCTGGGCTTTCCGAGCCTTTTCGCAATATTGGATGTTTGCCCAATTTCAGTTTTAAAGAAATCTCAGAGTGGCGCTCTGCAGCCTCTGCAAGCAGCAAACAAATGGCATGACACAGCCTCAGTTAAAGAGGATCAATGAAATAAGGAGGAGAGGGCGGAGGGATGAATGTGGTGCTCGTAATAGCTGGGCAGACAAATGGATAGACAGAAATGGGTGGAGGAAACCCGGGATGAAATCCATCCCGAAAATAAACAGTGGACAGCAATCTGAGTCAGCGACAATGAAAACACTTCATCTTCTGTCGCCGTCCTCTTACCTACTGCTGCTGTGTAAATGACGGGCAGATGGAAATGATTTAGGTGATCACACATCAACTCCTTCATTTGGACAAAGTGAGGCGAGTTGTTTGCTCAGTACAGGTCAAGCACAAAAAAATAAAGCGCAAAATTAGATGCTGGCAAAGTAAATATAAGGAAAAGAAGTTGAGAGAGGAGAAATAAAGAATGGAGTGAACCCCAAATCTATAACACGCTGAAGGCTTCCTGTGACTTTCTACACCCTCCTCTCTTCCTTTTGTCTGCTCATACCACCTCACTGTTTGTCACTTTCTCTCTGCCCCTCCCTGTCTGGACTTCTTTTTTTCCACTCACTGCTTCGAGCAACCACACAGACACAGAAGAGAAAAAAAAATCAATATGCGTTCTCTGTGGCATCTTCCAGCTGGGTATAAGAGGCTCAGGAGGTTGAATAAAAGCGAAGAAAGGATTTAGTGAGTAGAATGAGAGGTGTTGAATGCGACTTACGTGGAATGGAAGAGAAAGAGGAAGCAGGGGGAAGAGCTGATGAAGAGCAGAATTTAAGCAAGCGTTATTAAATCTTTGTCCAGTGCGATAAGGTCAGCAGCGAGGTGCTGTAGTTGATAGCTGTTGTCTCAAAGCAAGAAGGCTCCACTACTACAGATCCTGTCTGAATACAGTGTGGTCTCTATTTTAGACATATTTACCTGTATAGTTCATATATGTCTCAATACTAATACTGGTGTTCAAATCACGTTGTTAAAACTGAATGCTTTCACGTTCGCTAGTTGAGTGTAAGTCTGCAGTCCCTACATTAACAAATTTCTGTTTATCAAACTTTTTTTAATCAGAAAAGCTTCTAATAACCTATTGATTATAGCATCATGCATTATTTATTGTCATTGACCAGTATTTGCCAGCTTATTCAAATGTATTTTTTCCTGTTATTTTTGCTGACATGAATTTCATTAAATGCAGACAAGCTTATAAAGGTTTCTCTCATCCAGATTGTCATGTTTTACATCTCAGAAAGCAAGTGAGAGCAATTTTGATAGTTTGCCAATAGAAATAACATGTTGAAGCACTATCAGGCTACTGTCCCTCTAAATCTGATAAAACACTATTTTAAATTTTTTTTATTGTTTGTCAGTAGTTTGAAGTCCAACTCTGTGATGTTATTTTGGTTCATACTAACCCTATGATTGCCTAGCTACTTGTTCATCACCGAGTAAAGTCTTTGCTAATTGATCTGGTGTAAACTCTCCCTCCTTGTCTGCATCAGACAGAAATTAGGTGCAACTTACATAGTTAGGGCACAAGGCTTCAGTTTATGTATTATGAGGCTCAGATCAAATTCATCATGAAAAGAAAAACTCCAGCATTAAATCAGAACATTTCCAATACGTTAAATGAATACATTCATTTAAAATCATGGATACTCAAGGCATGTTTTAAAATAATTTCAGGAGTTAATGCCAATAAAAAGCCCACCAGAACAGATGAACTACATTACTGAAAGTGGAAAGAGCATGGACACGGCTCTGGAGCTGAAATTTCATACTTCTTCTGCAATTCTTGTGAAGTGTCTTTTTTTCAAAAGGAGTTATAATAAGTCTAGAATAAAAAGAAATAGAAATACAATACAAAAGATATGAAACAAAACTATAATTCAGTTATTGTAGAACTGTGGTAAAGTCTATAAAACTTGATTTTTCTGTAATATCAGATTTGTGGGTTTTAATGATATCAAGAGTTTTCTTGCTTTTCTCAGAAAACAGAAACAACGACAAAAAAACCA
Organism: Micropoecilia bifurca; assembly: GCA_903067075.1. Taxonomy (NCBI): domain Eukaryota; kingdom Metazoa; phylum Chordata; class Actinopteri; order Cyprinodontiformes; family Poeciliidae; genus Micropoecilia; species Micropoecilia bifurca. Next base: position 13,136 of record CAEGAF010089163.1, on the reverse strand, counting down.
CAAACGCTGCACTGTATTTGTGTGTATGCGTGTATAATTGTGTATTTGTAAGGCTGCCCATGTGCTGGGGCTGGTCAAGGGGGAAACATTAGGGTGCAGTAACCATGGAGCGATTTGCCAACCTCAGGAAAACACAAGCACCAGCCCAAATCTTTGCAATTAGCTGAACACACAAAATTGAAGGGCTAATCGAAAAGGACATTAAGCTGACAGACAGGTGTTCATTAATATACACATACCCCGCGTAAGTGCAAACATGCACTTACACAGCCTATGGTATTTATTAACACACTGCAGCGAAGCAGAGTGTATGCTCACGTGTACATAAAGCACTAATCATGTGCGCACATAGACCCGCACAACTGCAAGCCCTCGCAAACAGTGTTTGCATTGAAACCACGCAGACGAACGCTCTCCTATATACAAACACACATGCATTCAAAGAGCTATTATCCAGCATTTGCTGATCATTAATTTTCAGCCAAGTGGCACTGTTCGCCGATTGCACAGCGCAATTACTGGATGCTTGCACAACCAAACAAAAGGCTTGTGAAATATACTCTCAAGTCATTATTTGGAAGGGTAAAAAAAAAGAGACACTGAGGTTATCTAGACCATTACACTGTATCACACTCTATGCTAATTAAAACTGAAAAATAGAGGAACAATGTAGTTACAGCCATCAAGAATGAAAACCTGTTATGTTGACCAGAAAGGAAAAAATAAATCATTTGACATTCAAATGAATAGTATTCATTACCAATATGAAATGAACAATTTCAGAGGAGGAAGAGGTTTCTTCTTGTACTTCAAAACAGTTGCGTGACTTCAACAGGATGAAATTAAACAAATCAAAGTTGAACTTGTAACAAAAAGTGGTTTGAAATTAAATTACATCTTGCTCATTCCTCCTTGTCCCCCACTGCTTGGCTTGCAAAGACCCTCATGCAGAGGAGGCTGCTGTGAATATGCAGCTTGGTTACAACAGTAAAGAGGGGAGTGGTAATGATTTACACTATTTAGAGCCTTTCTTTTTCCTTCTGCATATTTGCACCCATTTTATCCTTGCAAATGGTATCACAAGAGGCCTGTGGGGAAGCCGATTTTCGTTTTTCTATTCTAACTAATTCTAAAGTGACTAAATCAAGTCTCCTTTAGACCAGGATTAGTCTTTAAACTAATCACAAATCAGGGAACAATTATGACAAAATTGACCAATCAAATCCCCATCTTATACACTCATTCAATCAGACTGCATAACCTAGTTTAAGATGGCAAATGAAGAGAAGATTGCTAAGAAATTACTAACCCACTGTCCGTTGATTCGGAGGCTTGTACAATCATCTGAACTGGCCGTTGAGTGGCAACCAAAAAAAAAAAGGAAAAGGTGAGCCATTTCATTGTGACAATGCTAATGAGCGTTTCCAGCCAATGAAGATGTGTGTGTCTGTGTCCAGGAAATGCTCCCTCAGGCCTCATCGCTAATGAAGGTTCTACAGTGTCAGCATGTGTCCATGTACGTCACGCAAGCGCAAATTATCCAGAATTATTCTGTCAAGTGAATATCACAGTGATAAGGTCAGGCGCGATGTTAGCGCCGTCTCCCTGTGCACGCGTTTGTGCATTCACACGTATGAATATCGTTTGCTAAATGTTAAACATACAATGCAGAAGCGGACAAGTACGACAGGGGTGAGGAACCTACATTTACATTAGACAAGTAAATCTCACACAATGCACAGAGCTTCTGTCCTTCTCTAGCCTACATTTCTTGAAATTTGACTTGTCAGTGTTTTGCACAATCTTGCTCGAAACAGGCCCAAAGATAAACAACAATAAACACAGACCTCTGGCTTGTCTGTTGCCTTGGCAGAATAATAACGATGGAAGGATAAAGATGAAGTGGAAACAGATAGCTGGCCGAGACTGACATTTACACCACATTAGCAGCTCGGCGGCTTAAGTGTTCCATTTCCTGTGGGTCGAACATCGCATCCATTCAGGCAAAGAAATCAACATTAAACTTTAGTCCAAGACACAATCACTGTGATTACATCCTAAAATTGAAGAAAATACTTTCAAAGTGCTTTGAGGTTGCATTTTTCAATCAAACTAAAATAAAAACTTACATTTTATTCTGACACTAATGGCCGGAAAATACACATGTAAAATTACAATAATCAACTTCTGAAAACATGCTTCATTTCGAAAGAGGTTTTTATCCCATTTTTAGTTTTTTATTGTAAACTATTGATGGACACGACAAGAGCAGCTAAGTGGTTTTAATTCTTAACACTACAACAAAACACGACTAAACGTGTGAGTATTCACTACTGTTGGCCTCAAAGTGTTGCCATTTTAGTGCTGCTCTGAAAATCTCATGAGACATGATGAGCTGAAGGAATTGTGGTGCAAACATGAGCAAGAGTTTAAAGTTTCACTCACAAAATTGCAAATAACAGACGGCCAATAGAGAAGCTGCCTAGAAAGCAAAGTCATTTTCAGTTTGTTGTTTTCCATATGAAGAATATTTAGAAAGCTTTCACTGACTATGTTCTGACAGAAGGTAAAAGTTGTGGCAAGTTGCACTTAAAATGGGCGGAAACTCTACTTGCAGACCATCAACCTAACAGACCATTTCGACTGGGATGCCTACTGCCAGTCAAAGGAGATGTCTGACACAAACCCCCCATCTTTCTGGAGAAAAATGCCCCTCTAAGTGCTGGGAGACCTGCCGAGGAGTGCAGGCAGAGTAGGGGTAATTTCATGAGGTAAATTTCACTCTCCTTAGACTGCTACTCATCACTCTCCTCATCCTCTCTTCAATTCGAAGAGCTCTTCTTCCCGTACGTGCTTGCTGAAATAAATAGCCATGACCATGAGTCTCAACAACTCCCTTCAAATAACAAATAACTGACATTCAGCTCTGCCCAACGGCTGCTTTATACCCAAGGCTGTGCTTACGAAGATTAATGGTCAGATTTGATAAGATCCACTGTGATTTCTTCTTTCGTGGATATTAAATTGCATCCCTACTAATAACAGTGTCAGTTAGTGGAAATACAAAAGAAATACAAGGACTATATGTGCAGAAGCTGATGACTTGTACAGCAATCCCTCAGTTGTAAATGCCAACACATGGTTGGGTTCTTTCATTTAGTTTCTTTGTATAGCACCAATTCACAACAAATGTCATCCCAATCCACCATGCAAAAAAAAGTGGGTCCATGCAGAGATGTACAGTAGATTTAATCTGTTGTCTATTCCTCATCTACCTCATTATCCTAATCCATCTCCCCATACTTCCTGCACAATACTTTTGTGTTTACCTGCGTTTTATTCTAGGTTCCATTGGGGGTCCCAACTTTTCTAAGTAAAAGTAATTTCCATGAGAACAGTCATCCATAAAGAATCTCCTCTTCCTGATCCTCCAACAAGTCTCTCCAGATAACTCAACAATACATCCGATGTGACTCATTTCCAATCATCTTGCTTCCTTAAACCTTTAAATTCAATTCTTTCTAGCATGGATCCTGTGTTTGTAGATGACAGCAACAGCTCCTTCACTTGCTTTGTCTCGAAGAAAGAGGGCTAAACACAGACAGGACCATTTATATAAATATCATATGAAGTAATTGGCAGCAGTAGCTCTACTGATGGCCTCATCCATGAAGGTGTCAAATTTGAACGGAATGCCAGCCCATATGTAATGTCTATGGATAGGAAAGTAGAGGAAGAAGATAATGTAAATGTCAGTAATAACTGCAGATAATGCATAGTTGCAGAGTAGCAGAAGAAAACTGGTCAGTATGATGTCCTTCAGCAGCATAGACTATAGCAGCTTAACTATCATGATAACCTAAGCTACTATAATCCAGGATTCCCTTGGAAAGGAGGATTTTAATCTCAATGGGACTTTCCTGGTTAAATAAAGGTTAAATGAAAAAAAATACAAGTTTTCTCAAAAGGGAAAGTTTCAAGCCTCGTCTTAAACATGTGGTTATAATGTATTCTCTTGACACATAGTGGCATTTTTAAATACCTGTTACCGTCAGCTATTATGGCAAAAAACATATTTACCTACAATTGGCTGAGGACTGAAGATCCAAACAGAGATTTTGGGGTATTTAGGCAGCTGTTTTATGAGCAGAGGTTTAGGCACCTTTGAATAGAGGCCACAGCTGATTCAATGATTCAGAGCAACAATATCCAGGTATGTTTTGACTACATGGATTTTCATGACCTGCATAAATTTCATCTGAATTTATGCAGGCAGATTAGAAAACATTTGGAGGATGTTGAAAGAACCGCATAACTACCAAAGAAAAACATTGAGGATTTAAATTATACATTACCATGAAATTAACCCAAGTAGATACACTGCACTGTAGTACATGCATGTAGTTGGATATTATAAGGGAAAACAGCAGCTGTACCCTTAGCAAGACTGATTTTTTTTCTTTGAAGATTCCTCACAACATTTTAAAGTTAGTTATGACATTTAAAACAACAGCTGTTCCATTAAAGAAAGAACAGAAATGGTAGAACAAGAAAGTGTGGCCAGGAACTGAGATCACACAACATGACAGACTAAAAACTCAATTTTCTCCCCGGGTTAATAAATAAATAAACAAATAAGTAAATATAAGGATGGCAAACCTTATGCCAGCACATATTCAACACTTTTTCTAAAAACAAAAAAAAAATTGCTTGATGGTAGCTATGAAATTTCATTTTCCACCTCTTTGATTCAAATGATCAGAGTTGTCTGTTTATTTGGTGCTTGCCTGATATTCACTGAGCAATGTTTCAATGACACAAATGACTGCATCCTCTGAAGTGGTATCATTTGGTAATAAAACTTTTATTTTCTACAGCTCACTCATCCTTGCAAAGTGAAAGTAATACACAAAATGGAGTGGGAAGGAAATTGCTACCTAGCTGGAGCAATGCTTGCATGACAGCCCGCAGCTTGTTTAGCATCTCTGAAACAATAAGGTGAAAACACACAGCTAAACTTGGCAACAGTAACGACATCATGAATGGTTGCCGCTTATTGCATATAATGTCAAATAACTAATTAAAAATCAGGACTGTGTCACTGTGGTGCTCATTATAAATACATGTGATAAGAAGCATATATAAAATTCAGACCCAGGCATCAATAAATGGCATTTCAAGACTGCAAAACTCAGCAAACTGATGCAAGCAGCACTCAAAATGTACAAAATGCACACTGGGGAAAAGCAAAACACGATCACGCATGAATTCACTTACTTGTGGCGGTTAGAGTGAATGACCATGGAAGCACAGGCAGCATTCAACACACTCACACCTTCACTAAAGGAGCAGAAACAATACCAACACTATTTAAAGACTTGGATGAAGGGCTGCCCTGCTTCTTTTTCTCAATTCACCATTTTCTTTTTGTCCTTCACTCCACTCCTGTAATCATTCGATCAAGACTGGTGTTTGGCTCGACACACAGCGAAGCATGTGTCTGGCTGACACGGTGGGCTTTGTTGCTTATATGAGGTGGAAAAACATGCACACAAAGAGGAATGTACACTTAGATTCAGACAAACAACATTGGACTATTGTTGCATGCTCGAATCACTTCACAGTGTGCAACGAGGAGGAATGAGAAAGGATTGATGGAGACAAAGAGAGGAATGGAAGTGAGGGGATTTAAAGAAAAGAGGAGACCTGCCACCTAAATAGACACAAAGGACAGCAGGAGGGAGAGTAGGAGAACCGTGTGTTTAGACTGAAAGCAGAGGGAGAAAACACTTCAGACGCTGGATGAATGCCTGCACCTCTCCACCCATTTTCACTGTCAGGCCGTCTCTGCTTGCAGAAGTATTATGGTGGCATGGAGAGAGGAGAGGAAGAGAGACTGAGAGATGGATACATTTGGAGGAATGTTTCTAAATCAAGTCAGAACTCTCGGGATGCGTCAGTGCTATTTTTTTTTCCATGACTCAGTGATTTAATTTCTACATCACAAGGAATTTATTCTTGGAATGAAAGTAAATAATGTTGCACACCAACAAATTTTTTTAACACAGTCAAAAGCAGAGCTTCTTGATATACTAAATATTTTTAACATTCTAGATGATGGTTAGGTAATGCACTGCTAAATAATAGGGGTCGAGGTTAGCTTAGAAACTGAAGCTAACCTCAGTTAGCTTCAGTTAACTGAGGCTAACTGAGGGTTAGCCTCAGTTAGCATCTTGGCAAGAATTAATATATAATGTTTAAATTGTATTTAATTATGTGTTCCTTTGATCTTGCACATTTAAAACAAATGACATGTTATGGCTCAGCTTTTCTTAAAATACATTTTTAACTTTAACTTAAAAATCCACACTTTGCAAATCTACCCCAAACTCTCAAATTGCCTTTGCTTCGCAATCTATTGCAGGCCGCAGTTACTACCGTTTCCTGTGCACCTTCTTCTAAACATACCTTTTTCCTTCCGCTCAACTTTCTATTAATATGCTTACTTGCATAAGTCTCGGTCAGTTCCTCTGTATTAACTGAGGTAAAACACAAATTCATTCATGCCCTTTAAAACAATTTTAACTATAATAGTGAAGTAAATTGACATTTTTATGGTGTTCTAAATAACTGAGATGTGCCTTAACAGGGATTTTCATCTATAAAGGCATCTTTGGTCTCCTAAGAGTATCTGCACTCCAACCATTGTAGTGGAGACATCAGTTTCAGAGCTTCACATTATGTTTTATAGAACCCTTTGCTCAAGAGGCTCGACCTTGAGGCCTCATCACTAAAGGAGGCCTTCGCTGCTTTGCTCACACCCCCAGGTAGAGCACAGCGATGCTGGATGTCTGTTTGCTAAGTTATGGCTCTCCTACGTTTCAGTCAAGGACTACACAAACACTTTTCACTTCTGCATTTTCTCTTACCGTTAGCTTATTTTTAAAAAAGTCATAGCGTAACATGCCACACAAACACTCTTCTGAGGTTGTAATTATCTTATTTTAAGGTCCAGATTTTGTTTTTTTTGTGTGTTGAAAATGAAACATGCAAACTGAAATATGGATGACTTATTCTACTCATGGCTGATCTCAAGCTTTATTTATTTATTTTTTTGTAAACCGTTTGCCATCATACCTGCCAGGCTCCTTCAACGAGCATGACAAAGAGAAATTTAGTCAGCCACAAATATTGACTTGAGCTTCCGTGGGCACATGTGCGCATCACTGTGAGTGGGCATTAAGTGTTTTATTTTAGTGCGCGCTCTTCCACAGGGATGTATTATGAGATAATTGCAATGTGCAGGTGCTTTTGTGCCACCGCAGCTGGTGAATACCGACACAGCTGCACAGATAAATGTGATTATCTTCAACAAGGAACTGCCAGAGTTATAATTTTAAATGAACACGGCAACAATAATGAAGCTTTTTTTTTTCTCCCCTCTCTTTCTGTGAGGATTTATTTAACAAACTTGACTTCCTCCTAATGGCTCCAGATGTGCTGATTCTATTAACTTCTGTCGAACTCCTCTGTCAAATCCGGCTTTAATTTTGCTGGTCAGTGCTTTATCAGCCTGCTAAGAGGTGCAGTGCTTGATTTTCAGCAAGCAATTTAGCTGAAAGGTCAACATCCCTTTCCAGCACAAGAGATGCACAACTCATTGACCTTTAAATCTGCACCCCTGTCCAAAGACTATTTTACAACTGCAGCATATTTGCCAGAAAGCCTTGCTTAAAGAAAAAGATTGCAGTAAGTGGACACGAAAGCTGAATTAAACTGGTGAACGTGTCTGCTAAATAAAAATAAAAAACACAGCCATAACAACTTCATCAAATACGTTTAAATTTAGCTTAACTCAAAATATTAAACTATTATTACCTTTGTTTCCATCAAATCCAATCCATATTTATATGTAAGGTGCTACAGTTGACTAAAACTAACATTTACTGTTGTGGATGTGACTCGGTTTCGACAGTGTAACGTTTTTTTCAGAGAACATGTAAGCACTCGGCTATGATGCTCTCAAGTGAGAGCTTAAGAGGAAGCAAGATGAAGCACAGTGTGGTGAGAACATATACAGTAGTTCTGCTGCTGTGACATTTTCATATAATCCCTCCCAAATACCATCAGAGGCAGCAGACAGGCCAGCAACGGGGACGGTAGGAGGAAGAGGAATGGAAAGTATTTTACCCCCCAACAAAATTGCTAAGCGTGACAGAGTGGTATAATCGCGTATTAATATTTATTTCATGTGTCGCTTTCCTGTCTTTTTTTTTTGTAAATGTGTGTAAAGAGGATTGAATGTAGATAAAAGGACCCATAATGTCATTAACTATCATCAAATAACTATGAAATAATTGAGTTATAAGCAGATTATGGTTGTTTACCAACACACCAAAAGAAATAAGAAATTGATGTTTAGCTGCTGTACGTGTAGAAATTCTGTAAAATAATAAAGATTAGCAAGGAAATCAGCTGGTGACTGGAATCCAGCAAGTTGATTAACCATAATCATTTATCAATGGGTTGGACATCAACAGTCTGATCTATTTCCTGTTCAGTGAATGAACCATGTCAGTAATTAACAGGTCAATCTGATGATAATCTTTAATGTCAAAGTTGTAACTTCAGGGAAAAGACCTCCAGCTATTTTCAGTACGAGAGAGGAAGGACAAAAGTTAGGGAAAAAAAAGAAGACAGCAGGCTTGGTTGTTCATTCAGGCTGCCATATTGGACAGTAAGACTCCAGCAAATAACAGTAAGCCAAATATAATAAAACAGACACTGTTTTAACATTTTTGAAGAGTACAGGTCAGACACACCAGATTACAAAACACTGACAGCCTTTTAGCAATCTTAGAGTTTATCTTGGTTTATTTAAGCTACAGGAAATATAGGAGACCGTTTGAAATGCAGCTGTAAGCGCTGATCCAAAATGTAACAAATGTGAAACTTACAGGAAAGTAGAAAAACCTTATGTTGCTGACATTTATACAAGTAACTCCCACAAAAAATTTCAATATTATTGAAAGTTTGTTTTAGCAACATAAAAGTAAAACACACATTTTTTTTTTTTACATGCATACTGATGTTTTCCAGACTTTCTTTCAATTTATTCTGAATTGCACTTAAAGCTAATGAAAATATGAACTGCAATTTCTGGTTAGGGATTGCAATTTGCAAACGTTACTTTTAATTTGAGAAACAAGCCTAAAACACAAGTTCCAATTTACTGAGATGTACCTTGTGTTCCCAAAAAGAAATCAACTGAACTATCATCAAATAACTATGAAATAATTGAGTTATAAGCAGATAATGTAAATACATTCAATCTGGTTTTTTTGTTTAAAGTTTATGCTTAATTTGAATAAGGTCAAACATTAAGATCTATTGGGAGGGGATGTGCCTCTCACTATTACTGCATTATGGCCACCCCAAGCACATTTATCACACTTTCTCTCTGCTCTTTCTTCCCCTCTCTGGCTTCAGATTTAAGATGGAAGTTCCCCATAGCAAGCAAAGGGATAGGCACAGAGTCTTCTTATTATCCCAAGGTCAGGCGCGCATTTCCACAAACACACACACACACACACACACACAGATAGGCCACCTCAGAAAAGGAAAATAACTACAATGGGCAATTTACCCAGAACAGGCAGGGATGACGGCCAGGACACAGATTTGTGTGAGCGCGCACACAGGAACACTGGCGCATCCACACAGCTGTGCCTCAGGGCCAAGGTTCTGGCAATGCATCATTACCCTCCCTTGGAGGTGATTTCATATCCCAGCATGCATTTCTCATGTGGAGAGGAAATTACCCCTGGGCCGTGCTGAGAGCCAGCAGAGTGTGTCCTCCTTCCTCTGTCTCTGTCTTTCCCTTCTTTTTTTGCTTTCTTCAAATCCCTTGTTCACCCTGTGACTGTCACCCTCCCTGCCTCTGCTCTCTTGGACTTGAGCTACCCACTTATCAACACGTTCTTTTATCATTCTCTCAATGACACTTCAGCTTCCCTCTCTTGTCGTCCTTTGTCTGATGGTACTGATGGTGTCTGGCCTGTAAGTCAAGCAGGTAACGTTTAGGTCAACATTTAGTTGTCCCCTAACAAAAAAAAAAAAGAAACTGAGAAAAATGGACAGAACTCAGCTTTTCACTTGATACTTAATAGCCTCACACTCAACTATCTACAGAATCACCAAAATAATACCATCCATCGGCTATTTTTATGACTGCTGAAAATAACTGTTACTAAGCAAAAGACAAGGGTGCATTCTTCATTCTCTTATTGAAAATGTCAGAGAGCATTTATATAAATATTTTAAACTATTTACAACTTTCTTTTTTTATTAATCAACTCATCTATTAATGAAGAACATGCGTGGTCACTATGATTCAAGCAGCACCAGCTGAAAGTTTAAAAGCTCGCCTGCAGCCCCGTTTATCTCTGTCCACTAAAGTGGCTCACTGTGATCCACTCAAGCAAATAAACTATAAAAACATAGGCTATAACTACTTAATTTTAGATCCGTTATCCTTCCATCTTCCACAAATGTATGATACTCTCCGTTAGCATGCAACAAGTCATTACATGTGAAGTTTTGTTATATTTGCTCGTTCTTGCAAATGATTTTAGAAATCTACTTTAAAAAGGCACTTCAATAAAATAAAAATAAAAAAATGTAATATTTCTCTCTGAAACTTACACACTAATCTTACACGTTTAAGTATGATTCTACACACTTAACTTACACGTTTAAGGATGATTCTATATTACACAAATATCATATTTATAAACATTTATTCTTACATTAATACAAAGGAGTTCCTGAAGGTAAGAACATTCTATCTTTGACTTCTATACCTTCAATAAAACACACCAAACAATCTACTTCTGTGCTGACTGTAGGAGAAGCATACGCTCGCTCTGTCATTTATCAAGATCTAAAAACTGGCCGGAAAAGCCACACTGACTCAATGTCTCCTTTTTCAGTCTCCCCGATTCTTTTAATCGAAGCACATGTACCTGTGTCTATTTTTCACATTTGTGATATCGCATTTGATTAGTCTTGAACGACTCCACACGTACACGTCTCACACCGTTGTGCAGAAAGTCACCGCTGACCACTGACGATTTTCCATAAATAGAGAAGAGCGTTTCGGCTCCGAGCCAACAGACACTGACAATAAATAGCGAGCGGTGACAATGACATGTCACGGACATGTAAGATCACATCATATCACGACACCGTAAATAGCAATTTGTTGTCAGCTGTACAGTTTTATGGAGCATGTGGAGTTTCTTTTGTTTTTAATGGCTGACGAATGTTGCTACAGAATTGCTGTTTTTTCTTGATTTTACATGAGTACTGCTGTTCTGCACATATTTTTACATTGACAGACGTAATAATCCAAATTGTTTTGTATTATGGAAATCGGGAAGTCAGGAAGCCACCAGACTTTCTGATTTCTTTCCTTCTGATGTTTTTGGGAGAAGGTGATTCATCCCCTTCAAGCTCCCAAGTTTTGAAACAATAAACCAAACATCCATATCTTTGGTCCCCAATTCCCATCGTCCCTGAGCTGATGTTAACCTTGTTCTCCCTTTATGTTTGCCATTTTTACTTTCCATACTTTTCATCTGCCAAGGTCAATCTTCTTTTCTACACATATTTCCATCTCCATCTCTCCTTCTAACTTAACGCCACTGAGTGAAGCATCATTATTTTATTACTCTTTATTGGTTTAGCAATTTTTCAAAAACAGTTTTGTATGTTGGCAACATGAGAAGATAAATCTCATTCTCCCCATCATTTATCACATCTATTTTGATAGGAAGGACCGGAAGGGGGAACACATAAAAAACATCAGAAAGACAAGTCATTTGAACAAGTATCTCCTCACTTTTTGTGTTTTTCCAAGTTCTTCAAATTGTGATAGTCATCTAGCTATCAGCTTTTATTTTATCTGCAGCCCTTTTAAAATCCTCCCCCATGTTTCTGACTGTCCCTCAGCGAAAGATCTACTTTCTTCGTTTTTTCTCCTACCTTCTTCTTCTTCCCACCCTCTGGTTTCATTTTCCCCAATTCCTTCCATCCTCCTCCTATTTTATTCTTATCCATGTTACACCTCTGTCTTTATAGTCTCTCTTTTTCACTCCAACCCATCAGTGGTTATTGTTGTGTTTGCTTTGCTGTCATCATGACTACTGATGTACAGTTTGAATTGGTTACAATACACACTAAGACATTTCAGTGCAATACACAAAAACACACAGAGCACACAGAAAAACCATATTAAACCCAATTTCGTTCTAAAAACACGTCTTCCACTCTTTCTCACGGTCTTAGCAGCACAAACACATTGCTCAACGCACACATAACCTCTGCCCTCACTCAGAGTATTCCTTGTCTCTAATATCTGCTAACTCATTTAGCATTTCATGTTAGCTCAGCCAGATCCAATTATGGCAAGAGTAAGAGTGAAGTCTGAGTGGGAGGCAATTTAACCTCATGACAAAGAACTGTAACACATGGCTCCGATTCAATAATATTAAGCACGCTAACAGAATTATGCAGTGGAATGCAAAAGTTTAGGCAGTGACCCAGGTTTTTTCCAGATGACGGTTATCCTCAATGGGTCTGAAGTCAAATATTTGCGAGGCTTTATCTTACTCAGAACACCGAGGGAGTCACAAAGTTCTCACATAAACACCCTCAGATAAAGAAAATTGGGATCAAATATCAACAAATGAAGAAAAAAGTAGAAGTGGATGGCAACATGATTTTAGTTTGTTTTCTCAAGTCAAAATTCAGCGCACAAGGAGAAACATGATAAACATGGAGGTCAAGGTGATGTCTAGAAAACCTACTCTAGAAGGAATAAGATGATAAAAACCAAATTACCGTATTTTCCGCACTATAAGGCGCACCTAAAAACCTTAAATTTCCTCAAGAGCCGACAGTGCGCCTTATAACCCGGTGCGCCTTATATATGGACCAATATTGAGCCACAACAGGTCTAGCAACTACGGTAAGCAGCTGACAACTTCATTTTCCCCATAAAAGCGCGCAGTGCATGCTGGGATGTTGTTAAAAATGTTGTCAAAAAACTGGTTTGTTAATAAAGTTTGACCGAT
>CAEGAF010089148.1:0-31166 GCA_903067075.1 Micropoecilia bifurca | reverse complement strand
TATATACTAATATATATTATATCAAGAATATTGACTTGACAGCTGTCAAGTGAAGGAGTTAGCCGCCCACATGTTAAACATATCAACGGAAAGTTGGGTGGAAGGAAAAAGTATGTCAAAAAACAAGGCAATCATCAGGCCTCTGATGATTGGTTAAGCAAAGGTCAAAGATTTGGAAATGTCACATTGCAGATGGCATTATTCTACATTTCATTTAGAAACTACTAAGGCTCTGAGAGTGGAGAGGAATAGAATCCACGTTTCTTGAGGTCCAGTAGAAAGTTTACAGATGTGGTGATGATTTGGGGCGCCATGACATCTGATGCTGTCAGTCCACTGTATCAAGTCCAAAGTCAGCAGAGTGATCTACTGGGGAAATTTACCGCACTTCATGCTTCCTTTGATTCCCCACTCAGGACTTTGCACCCGTTTACACTGCAAAAGGTGCCAATACTTGCTTTATAGACCGTGATGACACTGTGTAAGATGATTATTAAAATGAACAAATATAAGCACCTGAAATAAAAATTCTATCAACGAGCTTTTTTTTTTTTGGAAATAAATACAATTCACAAAAAATATCCTAATTTATCACGATGCACCTGTGCGGTGAACTACTTCATTGGGACTTTGTGCTCACCGATGACGGCAGTCAGCAGTCCGATCATGCAGATGGATACGACGAAGCAGGCCCAGCCGCTCCAGTAATCGGTGGGCGGGACGAAGGCGAACAGAACCTTCCAGAAGACGGTGAGGAAGTGCATGACGTAGTCAAAGCACGATGGCAGTTTCTCCTCCCCGCACTCCTCGTCGTCATCATCCTCACCTGGCAGGGAGAAACAGAGATCAGGTAGAGCCTAGTTTTGAAAAGAAATATTTTTATTTCTCAAAGCCGATAGAATCAAGGACCCAGCACGAGCGGATAAGTGCAGATGTGAACTCTGCGGTGCGGTTGTTTTGTCAGAGAAGCCGAAGGTTCAGATGAAAAACAACAACAAAAAAATCCCCCCAAATTATATTCACTTTTCGAATGTTGTGATTCTCCAAAGGTTTTTCCATGTTGGTTTTCCATGAGTGATTTCTGCTGGCATTTCTGCAAATCCTTTGTGGCTTAAAAACCATGGAAACAGTGGAGTTGTTTACCGGTGGGTGAAGCTGATTGCTTACAGTGAGATGTCAAATCTATGATGAGCTGAACACACAGTCAAGCGAAAACAAAACCAAAAAAAAAAAAAAAAGAAAAAAAATGCAACGGTGGTACAATGTTCCAATTCTTTGTGCAAAACAGATTTGCAATGAAAAAAAAAAAACAACAAAAAAAAGCACTTGTACAGCCATATGTGCCGTCTTTATACCATCCTAACTTTAGCCTGATATCTTGAAAAACCTCACCAGTCAACTCAAGTAAGCGTCAGGTAAATAATTTGTGACCCGACAGCCCAACACGTCTGTGTAACGTCAGTATCGGAGTCTAATCACTTCCTGAGGACATGAGCTACAGCCATCCTGATCGGCTCTCTCAGAGTGTGGATATTGACTGTGATTAAATGTAAGAGCTGCTGAAACATAAAATTCAAATGATTTTTCCAGCTCGATTAAAAAAAAAAAGCCAGCACCCCTTCCTCCCGTTTCTGCTCCATTTAGAAAAGGCTCAAATCAACGAGTAAATGAGGCTCCACGCTGCTTCAGTGAAACGCCGTGATTGGGTGAATCCCAAGGAGACCAGTGATCTCCCATTGATTTAATTCCAGTCATTCACTTCCCGTCTACTACAAAAGAACAAAAATAAATAAATAAAAAAGATGCCGATGCGATTCAGTTCCCCTGAGCAAACCAAAGCAGACCAAAACAAACGTTTGCACACTTAAGTGAGGACAGCGTGGACAGTTTTCCACCAAACCTGACATCTGACTGTGCCTCCTAGTTTTTGCAAGATCCCACATTTGCACTTTAAAAAAAAAAAAATTGAAACCATTTCTTCCAGGGTATCCTAGCTTTTACCTTGCACACACACACGCACACACATACACACACAATTATTCCAAGTGTTTGTAGTTTGGTGCTCTTGGAAACAACAAAGCTTTTTTATTTTGTTGCTAAAAGCTAATTCGATTAACCGACTATAAAGGAAACATTTGGATCTGGCAACTTAAGGGAACGCGGTTGTTCACTCTGTAATTGGCAAGCTAATTCAACTGAGGTGTGCGGTTTCTGTAGCTTTGCGTTGATCAGCAACACAAACGTTGGTAAGCCACCTTAAAGTACTTCCGTGGATTTTCTACAGGCGCCACAGAACCTGTAATTAAAAATAATGGCTGAAATCATCAAGCACAAACAAACGGCAAAAGGTCAGTGCAGCAGGCGACGCTGTCATGACATGTAAAGGCTCCAATCAGGCAGAGACGCTCGGCCATGAATTATAAAACGAGTCCAGTCATCTGAGTTATGTCACTTCATACCGTCAGCAGCTCTTCTTCCTGCTCACACACTCCATCATGGCTGACTGGAGCCGTTTTCTCACACTGCCTGACCTTCCAGTTTGCATAGTGTCGGTGTGTCTTTAACAGCGCCCATCTCCTCCGTCTTCCTTTATCTTACAAGCATCATTTGTAGATGTAAATAATAGATTTTGCCTTGACATTTTCCATGTTTTTGAAATGCTATCTTAGATTCAAACACCAGGGTACATGCGTTGTTTGGGGTTGAAGTAGACGGCATCATTTTTGGCAGGAAGTCAATGAGGCTTCTGGGGTTTTTGGAGCAATGCAAGTATAAAATAAGAAAACTAAATTTGTTTTTTGAGGTTTCGCTGCTTTAATGTCATGGAAGTTATGCTGCAGCTAAAGTATAATTGAAAGTGTAGGTTTAGAAACATGCTCGTACTATTCCTTTAATCCTTTATTTTATTTCCTCTAAAGTCGATGTTTTGGTTATAATGTCCGTTTTTCGTTGAACACTCAAATTCCAAAATCAAATTCCTTGTTTACAAACACAATCCTGGCCAATAAAACCCGATTTTAATTTCAATATTAGTATAACTGCGACCATCCTCATCCTCACTTCTACCTTCACTCTGTTGTCTGGCTCACATTTATATTTATCTCTCCTCCAGGTTCCACCTTTTCTCTTTTCCTTTCCATCTTCTGAGCATTTTTCATTCTCTGACCATCTTTACGTAACTTAATGCATTCTATGGCCTTGTCATTTCATCTGCAATGTTCTGTTACCTTTTAAATTTCATGGCAAATTTCTCTCCATTGTGTGTGCGTATGTGTATTGATGTAACATTTCATTATTTTGTGCTGTTACCTCATTAGAGTGAACAGCTGCAAATTTGTGTGCTCAAAGAAATTTTTCCTTTTGATTTGGTTTATTAGGGGGACAAAATTCAATTTATTCCAGCTGAGTTATAAGTAGGTCGTCCACCACACTTTTCTCTCTTGCCTTGCAGAGGTGCTAGATTGTTCTCGTCTCTTGCTGCTCGCCGATACTGTTCAAAGGTCGCAATCTCATAGGGTTTGACAGATGATGATGAACTGTGGCTTGTTTCTACAGGCCGCTAGTCAAGCGAGGTGTGTGTCCATGACTACGTCCGCCTGCAGCACTCTGCTCTTTAAGTGATATGGTCTGTGCACAAGAGATTTGGAAGAATCCCGCCTGACACAGTGTGTTTACACAGGGCTCTCATCCAGGCCCACGGCCGAGCGACGCAGTTTGAAACTGATGTGGCCAAATAAGCTGCGGCGCAGGAAAACCTCGGCTGCTAGAAAGAATTTCTCTCCAATCGCGTCCCGCCGCACGAGGACAGGAGGAAGGAGTTCTTACGGTGGGAAGGAGACGTCACTTATTGCAGGTTTTATTCTGATTTCACCTTGAACATGTGTTTTAAAAGGGGCAGCATCATGTAAAATCCACTTTTTGGAATTTTGCGTCTTATTGTAATGTCACTCCCTCATCAAAGCACACCTTGAGTGTTGCCTTGATTCTTTCATTCATATTTGAGAAATCCTCTCATCACCCAGGTCAACAATTCGGCTGTGCAAAACACCTGTGTGGGCCTAGCACAGCCTAGCAGAGCAGCCCTCCCCTGCAACGCGCCGACTCGGCTCCTTCAGACTAGCCAGCAGCAATTAGCAAACTGAACTGCGCATCTGCTGAGCTCACTATACCTCTCAGTGCAGATGCTGGTAAAAATGTTAAATGGTTAATAGAGGAACAATGTTACAATGATGTATGGTATGAGTTTCAGAAAAGTTTTTAAAGAGACATTGGCAAAATTTCAAGGCGTTATATTACAAAGTCACTTCATACACATGTAGCATTTTCTTAACAATTGAAGTTTACACTTGATTGTGCTATAAAATGGCACTACGTGCCTGGGAAACATAATATTGCCGCTTTAAATAAAGCCTTGTCATGTATTTCAATAATTTCCATAAATCTCCTTGCTTAACTTTGTCAACAACAGGGCAACTAAAATAACTTTTACATTTTATCATTAGTACTTAAGATAACAGATGACCAAGTTTAGCCAAAGCTCATTAAAACCAGTGATTAGCCCTTTAGTTTTGAACTTCATGGCAAAAACACACAATCTTAAAGAGTTTCTGGTCTAGTTTCTAGTGCAAAGTTTTTTTGTGCACTTGAAATAAGACAAAACTAAGATACAAGTCGCTTTTCAGCAGAAAATAGGAGCTTGTTTTAAGACCAAACTTCTTTAGTATTGATTGAACAGTACTCCCTATAACTTAAATAATCAGATATTTCCCCATACTTAATTTTTTTTCACTTATTAGTACTTTTTAAAATTAAGATTAAGGAATTATTGACTTAAATCAAGCTCCAAATTTCTTGCTGTAAATTAGTTTTGTCTTATTTTAAGCACTGAGGCACTAGAAACTTGACCAAAATTACTTGGTAAGATTTTGTGTATTTTTTGCAGCGTAACTGGTCCAAACTAAGCCAACCACTCCATTCTGGCAGCATCCATAAGTCATCTGTATCTTTTCAACCAACTACCACAAATGACTTAGAAGTGGTGAGATCCTCTGTACAGATTATGGGAAAGCTTAATGTTGGTTCACCACACAAAGTCGTGTACTGACAGCAACTTGGAGCTGCTCTGTGAGAAACTTAGCCATGATGAGAAAAAAATGTTGCCGTCTTCATGCTGCGTTACATCCTTAGAGGAGCATCGTCGGCACAAATGAGTAACTCCCGGTCACTGCGGCAACCATCACCAACACAGAGTAGGGAAAGACAATTCATCATCTGTCCCTTCCGACGCCTCTTATCAACGTCACTTGGACTTTGAAGATTTCAGTGCAGTCACGGAAATAAATCACTTTGATTAATGAAATCACTAGAAAAAATATTTGGGAGGCCTTAGACAAGCCTCACATTATTTCTTGAGCTTCAAAGTATTTTCCTTTTCACTTCATGCATTAAAAAAAAACTTTTTTATTTTGAGTAAACAACCATATTTTCATAATCTAAGAGACTTCTTTTTTTTTTATTGTGCTGCTGTCGCACAGCTGTGTGACTAATTATGTGAGCGTGGTCTGTCTGCCAGAATCCCCAATGACATGCTCATGTTTGTATTCATGCACCAGCGGTCCTGTCAGGCCGTCTGTCAGGGGCTCACGCTGAAACACAGACCCAGAGTCAGGCTGGCAGGTCCTCCAGCCGCACGAAAGCTTTGAGCTCTGAGCCGAAGCCTCGCTTTGGACTTGGTCGCGGACCTTCAAGCGTCGCCTGAACCAGCCTTTCGATTCCTGGCCCGGAAATATCTCCTGTCTGTCCACGTGAAGCACATTTGAATTTCAAAGCTCCGGTACCGTTTTCAACACAGTCGGTTTCTGGGTTGATGATCGATCAAGTCATCCCGTCTCTGACAGTCTGTGATAAACACATCAATTAAATAAGCGGTGATTTGGTGAGTCACTTATTTGTCATCTATAAGTTACAGGAAAAAAGCCTTTTGTTCAAGGGAGACAGTAGGAAGACAGTTTAGGGAAACAAAAACATACAGAGCCCTGCAATAATCATTTATGACTCTTAACTGTCACCCCCAAAACACTTACAACTCAATGCAGTCAGGATAGTTAAGCAAATTAAGCAACATTTTTTATATTAGGCAATAATAAATGTTCACATTTGAAAACATGGCTTGCATTTCTATTAGAGTAGATAAAGCAGTAAAGTGTGTGATTTCAGCAGGGCCTCACATTTTTGAAGCATATTAAATACCATGAACACAAGAAAGCTTAAAGGGGAAGTCTTATACATTCTGTGGCTCCATAGTATCACTTCACAGGCCAATAAAGTAACTATGTCACCTTCAGTTGTATTAAAAACACTGTATATATCAAACATGACGCAAAAGAAATTTGACTTTGCAGTTTGACACCTTGAAATTGGGAGTCTGTGTCTTTAAGAAGCTTCTGCTCCGACGCTTCGCCGCCGGCACATCGTCACAACGACGTCATCCTTCTTTTAAGCGTTTGCAAACGTTCATGGGAGCACGGGACTGAGCAACAGTTTACATGAGTTCAGCAGATTTTGATGAGGGAAAAAGATAATAACATGATCCAAAACTCAAAAGCTGATCTTACATAATACTGCCCCTTTAAAGCAGCCTGGGCCTGATGCCGTTCTACCCACGTTTTCCCTATCTTTGTATCATTCACCTTATTGGCATGGCCCATCCTCTGACTTCCGCTACAAATACACCTTTTCTCTGTACTTGTCTTCTTTCAGTGGTTTTCCTTAAGTGCCACATTACCTACGTTCCCCTCGGGTGTGGACACATAAATAACACGCCCTCACAGAGGAGCGGGTGATTGAACAACAATGTGGATTCAGTAATTAGAGGGCAGTGGAGTGAGGAGTGGCTGGACATCCATCTTTTCTCTCCCTTCTCTTTGTCCCCCTCAGCACCTTGATTTCCTGTCCATTGATTTTTCCTCACCCCCCCCTCAATCCTCCCATTGTTTTGTTCCCCTTTGTCGCTGCATGTGCCTTCCAGTTCGTCTTGCTCGTTCCCCTTTTCGACCATGTTATAACACCACAGTGTTTTCTTTCAATCCATTTAGCAAACAGGATACAATTTGAAAATTGGCTTCGTTATGCCGCCGTCTCAAGTTTTTAATTTGTTATTAGAAGGGCTTTGGCCCTCCTGTTTGCTCTGCCTGCTTTAAATCTGTTTTGTTTCTTGTTTGAGCAACACTCAAACAAATCGATAAATTACAGTGCGCTCTTCCCCTTCTTATGAAATTGTATGATTCGTTTTTCTATGTGGTATAGTACACAACGTGATTTTGTAGTATTTACATGTAATATGTCGTCACAGATACACAACATAGCATTGATATCTGGTGTAATTCTGGTCTTACAGCAGAATTACCTGGCTTAAGGCCAAAGTAATTCTGCTTTGTAAGGAGTGAACTGCACTGTTTAATACCTCCGTGGTGCAGGTTGAAAAATTCTTATTTAATTGTGAAGAAAAAGAAATTTTTTTAAATTGTTTTTGCTTCTAAACTTTGAGAACCAACTTGTCAAAGTTACCGCTTTTATTCAGTAACAATATCAGCAGACAATTGTTCAGCCCCAATCTTGTTAGAAAAGTGATCCAATCTCTTGAATCAATAAAGAATTATCTTTTCAAGTTAATAAAATATTATCCTAAGCTGCAGTCATTAAATATTTTAGTTTTCAAGACCTATCAAGAATGAAATCTTGATTAATCAGGGATGCTACTGCATTGCTATCTTTTTCTTTCCTGACATTTTGTGCTTAAATCACTAACAATTGCACCTCTTCATCAGATCTCTGGACAATCATATGTCAACCATCTCCAAATGTGTCAATTTTCTCGTCTTGGATGAGGGTCACCAGGACGTCCGACACGCCTGCATGAAAGGCCTTTGTGTTCACGAGGGGCCGGCGTCTCCAACTTAAGAGTATGTGTTAGATCTGCTCAAGTACCGCACCATTTCTGTTGATTGCCCAGAACATGATGCTCCATTTTGAAATGTTTTCAATACCACGTGCATTTCTAGGCAGACGGGTCCTGATTCTTTGGTAAGAAGGTGTCATTACCACCACTAATGGGACTCAATTTCCTCCAGGAGATTGCAGAAAATCTGTGTAGAAATGCTTGAAGTCACCAGACTGTTCTCGCTTTACTAAAATCAGACACATATAATCATTTAAGATTTCCCCCCCAACTCATATCCAGTTTGTGCTTAATTTGAGAGGCTGCATCTGGCTGTTGCTACATTAGCAAATATTAATAATGGAGCCTGCTTGGCATTCACTTCTGCATTTGAACCGTACCAGAGTTCACATCAACCACACCGACTCCTAGCTTTTTAGGCGCACCAGAATTCGCTTATTCGGGGGTAAATGCAGCATAAAATACAAAAGAATAATCATTTATTAAGAGGGAACGTCAGTGCTTGCTCTGCTTCCTTAGAGTAACTTACACTTGTTCCACCAGATTAAATCTCACGTTCAGTGGCTTTAGATTTAATTACACTTATAACAGCAAAAGCCAAACAATATACAGCCTTGTTGGGTGAAATCGAAACAAGTCGAAGATTTCTGTCCTTTTTCAGTACTCAAGTCATTTGACTCACTTCAGCCACATTATCAGCTCAGCTTTAAATGTTCTAGTCAGATGTTGCTTTTCATTACTGTTGAGAAAAGCTCCAGGCCATAGATATCCTCAGCTGCCATAAAACCATGCAAAACGCTCCTCTGCAGCCACTGAAGAACGAAGCTTTCATCATCAGTCCTAAATTTAAACTAATTACGTCCCTCCAATAGGCTGTCAATGCTCCCTTATCCCACATCTTTTTGGAATCGGGGCTCAGTCAGTGGTTGAATATACAAACATTTAGGGAACGATTCGTCACCTCATTCAACTTAGAGCCATAAATAACTTTTAGGGCAGAGATGTTGCAGAAAATGACATTAGCACACGGGTCTGATTCGCCCTCTGGGCAGCATGCGCAATGTATACCCACACAATCATATGGCCACTAATTATTTCCATCTATGTTTTCACGCATGTAATGCAGATGTCTAGTAAAAGCAATTAGGAAGTTTCTTTCAGCGTCTCAGATTATGAGCACCAAACCTGATTTGTTCCTTGGCAATCGCAGAAGTTTTCGGATCTGCTAGGCTTTCTCACATTTTGTCACGTTATAAAACCTAATGTGCTCATTGAGAGAGGAAGTGAAGATTTACTAATCCCATTGTTAATCTTGACACAGATGAGTAAAATAAATTCTGAAAAACAGGAATATTTTATGCCAAATATCGCCTAAAACAGAGCTAAGCTCAGCTTTCTGTGTTAAAGTGAAAGTTGTTGTTCCCTGATATTAATTGTACAGCACACAGCAATCACTGCCTCCTGTCTTCTGGTCCGTCTTCACTGTGTGATATCAGTAGTAACTGTCTCCAGCTGCCACCGAGCACAGAATTAGAAACCCACAAAAGTATGAACACGCATACACACACACACACACACACACACACACACACACACACACACACACACACACACACACACACACACACACACACACACCACATCAACATGCTGACATTTTGGAGGATTTAACAGCTCTCTAAATCCAGTTTATGTGCTTTGGGATAAAGATCTCATAAGCGTTGTTGGGTGTGTTTAATAGATGTAATGATGTAGTCAGATTAAGGTAAGGTTTTAAATGTTTTCCCATAGCTGTTTTTATAACAGATGGGCTGATTTAAAGCTGAACTCTTCAATGTTCTCCAGCGTTTTGGCAAAATAAGAAAAAAGCACAAGATCTAGATTTGACTCTTGAATCCTGAAGATGACGTAGTAGGATGTGTTCGGTCAAGATGTAAACATGGTTGAAACTGGAATAAAATTCTTTATTTCTATCCCAACATCTGAGAGGCTATAAGAGATCATACTGTAAGCAATGAGGAGGATAGAGAATAAGAAAGATTAGACAAAGCTTATCTGTCGTAGATATTAAATCCACCACAGTATCGGTGACAGATGCTCTGGACTTCAAAGCCTAGAAGCAGCAGCATGTATCTGAAGGGATGATCCATCACGTTACATCATGTCTACATTTGGGCTCGTTGTGTAACAGTTTCCATGGCGTGTCGATGCGAGTTCTATGGAAAACAAAATCCAAACAGTTCCAGTCTGTTCCAGCGTCACTAATCCAATATTGCAAAAAAAGAAGGAAAAAAATAGTCCATTTTATTTACAAAATGACCTGCAGAAAACATTTGGCCAAAGCACAGGGAGGCCTCTGTTGGCTAAGAAAAGCTCTGAAGCTGCTCCTTGAGTTGTTTGCAGATGTGAAACAGGCCAAGGTTGACCTCTATGTTTAGAGTCGGTCTGTCCGTGCTGCTGGCTAGTCCAAGGAAGCACATGAGTGAGATGTTAGCACATATTTTTTAATGCAATTTTTAATGTGACTTTTTAAAGCACCCATGTGGACAATAAACATTTTACATAAACACTGTTGCACCTAAAAAGTTGTAAGGATTAGACGTTCTGCAACAACAAAATTAACTTGGATTGAGACTTATTTTATAAAATTAAGACTTTGATTTGATACTTGAGTTTATTATAGTTAATGGAAGCAGCTTAAAGTCTCACCTTTCTACACAAAATCCCTCTGGGTTTTACTTCGAACCTCAGTTTTGTTTCCATCCATCCATCCATCCCTTTTCTGCCTCTTATCCGGGGTCGGGTCGCAGGGGCAGCAGCTTTAGAAGGGAGGCCCAGACTTCCCTCCAGCGTGTCCTGGGTCTTCCCTGAGGCCTCCTCCCAGTGGGACGTGTCCGGAACTCCTCACCAGGGAGGCGTCCAGGTGGCATCCTGACTGGATGCCCAAGCCTCAACTGGCTCCTTTCGATGTGGAGGAGCAGCAGCTCTACTCTGAGTCCCTCCTGATGACCGAGTTTCTCACCCTATTTCTAAGGGAGAGCCTGGCCACCCTGCGGAGGAAACCCATTTCGGCCGCTTGTATCCGTGATCAAGACCTTTTCCGGCTCAAGATCATGGCCTCGGATTTGGAGGCACTGAGCCTCATCCCGGCCGCTTCACACTCTGGCGTGAACCACTCCAGTGAGAGCTGCAGATCACGATCTGATGAAGCCAACAGGACCACAACATCCGCATAAAGCAGAGATGCGATCCTAGGGTCACCAAAATGGATCCCCTCAACACCTCGGCTGCGCCTAGAAATTCTGTCCATGAAAGTAATGAATAGAATTGGTGACAAAGGGCAGGCTTGGCGGTTAATGGAAGCAGCTTAAAGTCTCACCTTTCTACACAAAATCCCAAGCCTCAGTTTTGTTTTATGTTATTAATTCAAATTCATTGTTTCATTTAAGATTCTTGTTTTGGTCCATCTTTTTCTTTTGCTGTGCTAAATATACATCATTTTTCTTAGCCTCACCTGATTCTCTGCGTTGAATCTTTTACTTTTTCTCTTTTCTACTTTGTCAAAACAAACATGGAGAACCAACACTTAGCTTTATTCCTCACTAATCTTACCAAACATGGAGAAGCAACATCTAGTTTGATCAGAACAAGAAGTACTTTATAAATTACGGACTACTTATTCTTATTAAACCTGGGGAACCAATTGGTAGTTTTATATTTTTACCTTTTCATCTTTCTTTTGGTTTGTTGTTTTGTTTGTTTTTTCTTCTAATTCACGTAAAGCACAATAAATGACTTGTTGCTCAAAATGTGATATATAAATAAAATCACCTTACCTTCAGAACCACATTATACATTTAATAACATGGTACAACATTAACTCATCATCCACTTACATCTGTAGAGGTGACATGGCGTGTTTTTCATATCTGTGGAGAGATCAATCATTAACCTCTCTTATCTGTACAAGAAAAGCAAATACTGAGGATTTAGAAAACATTTTTCTGTTCATTTTTTTTGTTTATTGAATTTTAGTAATATTATTTTTTCCCATCAAGCAGGATTTACATGTAGGTTTCTTAGCCAAGCAAAACAGATCCAATAACTGACAATGAACACATTTCAAACTTGAACACCTTTCTGTATGTATATCAGATATGCAGATTTATGTTGCATTGTGTATTGCAACCACAGAGGCTGCAATGAGAATCGAGGCATAAACATTTCTGTGCTTTCACTTTTAACACTCAGCATGAGCCCAACTTCGCTCGTCAGCCCCGTTAGCGCCCTCCTGCTCCCTCTCCACTTTCCCCACGCTCGTGTGTTGCTTCACAGCTGGAAGTAAACTGCTGGTTTGATCTTCAAGCATCCAATCAGCTCTCATTCTCAGAAACTTTCAATTCAGAGTTTTGAACTGGCTTCATGTTTAAAAAAACAGAAAAAAATGAAAAAGAAGGAAAATACTCTCCGTTTTCCTTGCTTAGTGCACACAAAAGTATTTTTTTTGTATACATGTGATAAAGTGGATATACTCTATCCTGCTTTTAAATCCTTCATTCTGTTGTGGTAGATATTAAGTGGAACAACATGTTTTAGTCTCAAAATGAGTTGCTCATTTTTGTAGCTCCACATGTTCATCTATCCCTTTTCTGATGTGTCAGAGAAACTCATTCTATTGCCGTCTCTTTAAATATGAATGAGGAACTTCACATCCCGTCTCCTCCAGGCTCCACAGCGTTCCACTCCACTCATTTCTGGAGTTTGATAGCAGCTAATGCTGGCGCCAAGATCGTCACTGCATCATTCAGATGCTTCTCCAAGACAAAAAAAGTAAAAACAATGCCAAACTGTTGATGTAATACTATTCAAAACATGCAGTACGGTTGTCTCAAGGAGTTAAAAGCTAGCATAAGCAGAAGGCATCTCAATCAGACAAAGTCTGAACTTCTTCAAACTGCCTGGTTAAATCTTAATTTTTCTAGGACATGCACCCCCACCAAAAGGCAACAAGCCCTTCAAAGATGAGCAGTTCAGTCACCATGATGCTGAGGAATGTTGTAATAAACTGTGTAAGTTAATAACCAAACATCCCGACATATCCGCTTGTAGATTTGGCATCCTTGAAATTAAATTACAAAATGGCCGATTAGCAAAAACGGCTAGCTGAAGGTCTCGAAATGAGACTTTCAGCTAGCTATGACCTTGTTCAGCAGTCCCACAGCAAATACTTTTTGACGTAATAGTTAAAAAAAATGTAACAAAGGGACAGAGAAAACTGAACGGACTGAAAAATACGACCTAAGAATATAAAGATTGTTATCTAGCACTAGGAGAGACTAAATTCAACTAGATACTCCAAGCACACAACAAAACGTATTTAAGGGCAAGTAATGTAGATTTTGTACGGCATGTAATCTTTAAGAATCTAAATTACTTAATTAATCAGAGATGTAGTTATTGTAAATGTGATTTCTAATGCCACATGTAAGACCAAAAATGTGTCCAAATAAATGCTTTTATTAAAGGGGGAAAACTGCGCTCTCTCTATTACTCCAACACACACACACACACACCCGCTCACACACCTACACACACACATACTGAACTCTGTCACTGTAGACCACCTAATCCCAGATAATAGGATAAAAAAAGTTTTTTTTTAGTTTTTTTTATTGGAACAGGCTCTCCAAAAAAAGCACAAACACACAGAAACCCACCAGATAAACTAATTTGGAGACACTTAAGTGTATGAGCTTTCCAAACAATGATTCTACATAAATGGGTCTGAAACAAACAAGATTTCTTTTCAGCTGTACATCACAATTATCAATTAAATTATTTGGATTACGTTCACATGCCAGAACTAATTGTTTTTTGTGTGTATCTCCTTCTGATTGTACAGTTGTTGAGGTATGACCTTCACTTTTTATATGCTCAGACAACATAAACCGCAGATAATGAGGACACTGCGAATTTTCTCCAGTAAACAATAATAAGCCTGTAAACATGGAGAGCTGTACTAGCATGAGGCACTACAGCGAATCTTCCTTTATCTTACAATTAATCTTTTCACAAAAGCAGCAGATAGGGCTCCGAATTACTCTGATGCTGGAAGGGATGCATGCTCTGGTTCGCTACCAACTTAGAGCTGACCCTCAAAGTGAGGAAGAAGTCTTAAATAAAGTTGTTGTCTTCTGTAGTGTAACCTACGGTGAATTCAAATTAGCCGTGCTTAGTCTGCTTTAAACCCCAGTTCGCTTGCCAAGAAAGACTGGTTTGTTCGAGGAGGTGTGAATGTGTAATCAAACTCTGATGCAGACCAAAGAAAGCAAACTCCCTGGCACAGTTTGAATGCAAATGTGAATGCCACGCAGAACAGGAGCCCGCTCCAAAAGCAGGAAGCCAACTGTGGCACAGGGCATTCTGGGTAAATACAACCAAAACAAATGGGAGAGTCTATCACTAGCGGGAGAAAGAGAGAAATCCTACAACCACTAAATTTTGACACCACTTCATTTTTGTTTGCATTTTATGAAGAAGAACTTCCTCTCAGTGTCTTGTTCAGAGGTTTCTGTGCCGTTTCCTTCAGTGGTTCATGTTGTGGTGCCACCACAGGTGCGGAGGGGAACAGGCAGGGTGAAAGTAAAACGCATCGGCTGAAAGTGTAACTAATGCTGCAAATTTGGTCCCCAATCAAACTGAGTCTAAAGGACTATCAGGTGTGAAAACAGCCTTACACCCTTGATAGGCTCAGACAGTTTAAAACAGCATAAAATTCACAACATTAATATATAAATTAGCATTTGTGTAAATGGAGTATGAAAATTCAGGTGGTCGACTTATTTTAGGATGTGATTGGTCAGTATTTGATAAAAATAAAATAAAATCATTTTATTGTGCGTTTTGTGTTTTTTCTGGGAAAGTCGTCTTTAAATTGTTTGGACATTTTTTGAAGCCAAAACATTTTGTATTGCAGCCAACTTAAAAAAAACTCATCAACTGCTATACGTCTCTGCTATTTAACTCATGTTACTCAACTTTCAAACTTATTTAACCATTAGAGGCAAAAGCACTTTTCCCACGAATGTTAGGACAGAAAAATTGTCCTAACAAACGCATTATTTAAAGATTTTTCTCCCCACAGCTTTTATGTTTTACCGCCTCAACTAAAATCGGCTCAGTTGAAATGTCATTTATTTTTTATCTGGATTCATAATCTGTCATATGTTATGGTGTTTTGCTTATGAGAGTAAAACAAATACCCAATGAAATGGCAGAATGGGATGATAATCCCTCAGTGAGGTGAAGTCGCCCAAAGCCTCCAGGAGCGATGTTTATTTTTGATAAACAGGGGAACGTGGGCATCAGTTTGAAAGCTGGACAAATTTCACGCAACAGAAATGAAAGGTGTTTTCCAAGTATGCAATAAGTCTGTGTGGCAAAACAACACACAGCTATATGCTGAGTGAAACTGACAAATGGCTCCATTTCTGGTGGATTTGCAAGAGGAGCTGAAGGATCCAAAATGAGCTGAAGGATGTTTTTTCCCCCTTTAACAGGTAAAATTATATGGCATTTTCTTTCATCACATCCCATTTAGTCAGAGTTTATCGGTTAAAAGCCATTTGAGAGCAAATATAACCAACACCTCCACCCAACCATCGGGTACGTGATATTAATCCACTCCATTTCGTCACAACCTGAGGTTTTCTAATCTTTCAGGTTGTGCTCGTCATTTGCATACATAAAGCGGAAGGGCCTCAAAAGACATAAAGCCGCAGCTGTTCCTATTAAAAGTAAATTAAATTCATCGCACCATTAAACACGTGCTTCACAGAAATCACTAAGTGTGTCCAGATTGAAGCGGAGAGTCGAATCCAGGCGTGTGAAGCCCAGTTTGTATTTGCCGTGGCCCTTACCTGCGCTGACAGTGATGGCTTCGATGAACTGGTCTCTCCAGCTGTTGGTTCCCACCAGCAGAGCCAGGTTGGTCTTCTTTATCAGCTTGTCCACCGTGTTCTGTTAAGACGCAAAGGGATAAAAGTCGATTCTTATTACCGAAGATAGAATTAATGTTTCAGTTCATTATTCGGGTAGTTTAGTAGTTGGAGCCTCGGTCACGTAAGCTACAAAGGGCAACATTTCTTCAGATTTTTTTTTTCCAGTCAGCCTTAAAATTAACAGCAGAAAAAGACGAGAACCAACCAAAACTTTTAAGAGAGTGAGAGAGAAAAAAAGAGCAACGTCACTGAAGAGGGAAATTGGCTACTGTCTGAATCAAAACATAAAAATGAAGGGAAATAAAAACAATAAGAAATGGTCTTATATCTATTTATATGCCTGATTGTATTTCAAATAATAATTTAAAAAAAGGCTCCTGATGTAGGATTACTGACAACTCAATTCCAGCTTCATGTCAAGCAAATGCCATAAATTTTCATGACTAACTCGGCCTGTTGATGGAAAATACAAAAATGAAAATTTTACCTTATTCACCTTGTTGAGGAAAAATTATAATAAACCAAAACGCATTCATTTAAGTGTCACTATTATTCAACAACTTCTCCGTACAATCAGTTTAAAGCAAGAAATTAATCTCCATGTTCTTCTATTTTCAGTTTCATATGCAACTGAAAAACACCAATTTACCTCTTGCAATGGAAAAAATAGTTTTATGCATCAACAGAGAGATTTTGGAAACTTTGATAATGAATGAACGATGAGCAACAAATCAAACATTGTCAAAGGTTGAGATCAACACAAGAAACTAAAAAGACATGTATGTGTAATAATATCCTATTCTATCAGGATAGTCAAAGCTGAGCAATAGGAGACCTCTAATATGTCTCTAATATGTGCTAATAGAAGCTCATATTTAACAGCTGCTTGCTTTACCAGTGTTTTATTTTGAAGTTACCAAAAACATAAAATAAAGATGTTATGAAAGGTAACCAGTTTAGATCCACTCAAAGATTCAGTTTTACTGCACTTCTTTACTGCACTTGATCATCTTCACGTAGCTCCTCTGTATATCTATATCAGTAATTGGTATTCATTTCAGTCAGTTTCTGCATTTTCCCCAAAACGTCATTCAGCCTCAGACTTTCTGCTTTTTGCTTGATTGCTCTCACTGTTTTCTCAGCATTTGGATGTCAGCTAATCCTTAAAAAGGGAGGAATCATGGCAGATTAAAGTAACACAAACACTCAAGCAAACGCAATCACATGCTAATCAAAGGAGCAGTGGGAGTGGCGCTCTTTCTTTCTGTGCACTTCTGAGGAAAAATGAGATGCTAATTGTCTTGAATGGTGCTCAGGGATGTAAACAGCCCCGCCGCCGCTGTGATTCTCCTCCTTCCCAAACAACACACACAGACACACACACTTCCATCCATTTTCACTCTGTTGTATGTGGAGTGACCATTCGTGATCGGACAGCAAGGTTTCTGGAATATCTCATCGTCTGGATGTCATTTGTGGACGTTGACTTTGTTTTTTGGAGTTTTAGAAAAGGGTGAAACTTTGGAAATGTGAAAAAGCCGAGTATCCAGAAGAAATGCAGGAACGTGAAAGTCATCTGTGCTAATTTTAAAGACAACATTTTTCCCCCTTATAAGCTGGATAATCAGCATTAATATGAAATTCATCTCATTTCTTTAAACTCAGTCTAGCTCAGGCTGCTTCCTGTCGCCTCACGTCAAACTCGGTGCCACTCCACAGCCGGCTGACAGGCGCCGCGTCGGATAACTGCAGGATCCAATTCCACGAAGATGCACACAGAAGTATAATTTCATGAGCCGGAGCCCTCGACAAAATACGGGATCCCGTCAAGCACCAAGCCATTACTGGGAGTTATTAATTGTCTGTCTGAAGTGAGCGTGTAGGTGGAGCGACCGGCAGGAGAACATGCGTTAGCGCACACAAAACGCAACATGGATGGTAATTACATCTAAGCCCGTCTTAAGAGAGGAGTGCGTGGGAGAAGCGAGAAAACGACACACAGATGTGGCGCGACTCTTTTCCCGTTTGCTTCCAGGAGGTTCGATTGTCTGCAAATTGTGGCAGCGGCTTTTCTGGGGCATTTGTGCAACTTAACGCGGCGCAATCAATACGACTTTATTTCAAGTTGGCTGTGAAAATAGGAAGCGGTTCTCATTTTGTCTTCATACATGGAGACTAACTAACATCTCAATGGATGCAGGGACGTTTTCCCTCACTGCCTTTTGAGACCTTTTCTCTCTGAGCTTTCAAACACAGACTGAAGTGAAGCCACTTCACAGAGCAAAAGCTTCTCGTTCGAGGACAAATGTGGGTGAAAGTTAATTCTCCTGAACTGGACAGAGAGGCCTAATGGCAGGTGTTTACAGGGCAGCTGGTGTCCTCGTCACACGGCTCTGACCAATGCTAATGTCCTTTAACAGACTCTGTGATGCCACTGGAGCGGTGCTGTGTTTCCACTGTTTGGTCATTGCGAGTGTGTAGGTTTGTAGGCGCAGCGCAAATACAAATTTACTTTGTATTTGCTGCTTCGTAATATTTGCAGTGCAAGTAATAATAAAACAAAAAACAACATGCTATAGTTCAAACACGTACATTTGTAAATTCTCTTGACGTTGAACTTTGCAAGTGTGCACCTGAATAACCTTGTGATTGATGTGCACCTCTTTGTCTCTCTATGATAGAGCGCATGTGTATGTATAGTCAGTCAGTCAAATAATGCAGATATTTATGAGGGTTTGGTGAATTTATTCTGCCAAAATGTCAACACCAATGTGAAGGATCTTTCAGCAAAAGCTGCGATGACTTATTTTTCTAATTTTATTTCCACTATAATCTAGTTTTATTTATGTTTTATTGATCACACAGTTTGGTTTGATTATTTATATTTTTAATGCATTTTGTCATTTATCTTCAGCTTAGCATTTCCAATATGCAATCTGACACAATGTGGCCAACATTTTTCAAAGACGTTTAATGGACAGGACCTACTTGATGCTTTCAGTGTGAAGTTTTCAAACTGTTTTCAGATTAATATTTTTAATATTCATCAAGACCTCTTCATGGAGTTTTAAACAGGAACCCAAGCAAAGGCAGAAAATGTAAACTTTTAAAGCTTCTGCAAACAAACAAGATCAATTTAATGCTGGGTTAATCAGACAAAACAACAACAACAAAAAAACAGAATGCATAGATTTGGAGAAACATGTTGCTCCCCTTTGGTTGTGTCAGATCCAATAAGACCAGTGAAGTGAACTACTGTTTCTTCATAGCAACCTAATATTTAGATAACTTTTTAAATACGACTCACAAAATCAAAGTACAACAGCGTTTGACGGGACTGACTACTGAAACATAAACCAGTTTTGTCATTGATGGATTCTGTATCTTACTTGCGTTTCATTGCCCAATCCCAGTAGTGATTAATGATGTTTTCCAATGTGTGTGTGTTTTTTTTTCCTTTTCCCTCAATCTTTCTCTAAACTAACTGCTCCGTAACTGAATCCCCTCTTTGTTCAAGGTCATGAGTAAATACTGCAATCACTTTACGGATTACCATTTAAACTCAGACTGATGGGGTGGAGCGGATTTCATCTCAAACACACACGCACGTACCGACACGCACGTACCCACACACACACACACACACACACACACACACACACACACACACACACACACACACACACACACACACACACACACGTTGAGGTGAAGTGCAAGGTCAAGTTGTTCGCTTTAGTCTTGATGCTCTTATGTCGACGGTAACCAAAATTAAAATAAACCGACTGGAACCGGAGGAGCACTTTGATCCAGCAGGAGTTTTTGTGTTTTGAAGAGTTCTCCGTATTCCTGAGGGGGAAATTCTGAGAAAAATAAAATGGCACTAAAATACAGTTTCAGAAAAGCAAGTGTCTAAAAAAGGATGACTGAACAGCAGCCTCCCTGACATAAATGTGCTCAAACAGCACGGCTCCAATTAAAGCCGCAACTACAGAAAGAAAAAAAAAGGCAGCTGGAGCTTTCTCACCTTAAACTCGTACGACTCCTCGATGATGACCTCCAGTTTGACGTGGTCTCCCAGCATGGGACGGCCCATTTCTGCTATACGTCGCTCCTCTTCATCTTTCCCTGTCAGAGGCTCCTCTTCCTCCCCTTGTGCCTTTGGCTTTTCCTCTGAAAAAGATCACAGAAAAAAAAAAAAAAAAAAACATCAGGTGGTAAGAGTTAGTACAAAGCTGGAGAAAGTTTGTCAGGTTTTGGCTTTGTAGGCAATCAGGAAGCCTTGATTTTCAAAGTTTCTGAACAGAAACAGAGAGGGAAAAGTAGAGTGTTTTTTAGGATGAGGGGGAAATTTGTGTTTAATGTGTTTGTGGGGTTTTCTTAAAGTGCATAGCAACAAATTTAAGCACGAAACTATGAATATTTAAAGTATGAGCCGTAAATAAATCATATTTCACTTTATATTGATTTTCAAAGCACATTAGTGAGTGTTCCTACATATGAAAGTGCTTCCAGTAGAAAAATAGAAAGCAGAAGGACATTACACCTGCGATGGCTCCATCTCAAAGCTTGAAACTTGTTGTAAATATAATTTATTGGCTTCTTGGCAACAAATAATAATAATAAAAATCAGATCAAACAGCAAAGTAGGACAATCTCTATGGAGAACATGATTATAAAACAATTATAAAACTTGGATTTAAATGCCTAAATCTGAATGACAAAGTTACAAAACTAAGAGTCCAAGCTTGCTTAATAGCATTATAATATACAAGTCTTCTTTTCAATGCGTTTTGGTAGAAATCCTGTGGTGTTTTTCAGATTACATCACACCAAGGACCGCTCTCCTCTACCTGTAGCTCGCTTTTTATCCATGTCATTTTACTGCTGCTGCAGTTTGACTGTCAGTATTTTCACTTTCCTTTTTCTCCCCACCTCTTTGGGGTGGTTGTAGTTAATCCCTCTGGTAAAATAGACAGATCATGTGGATCAAAGTGAGACTTGCATAACTGCTGATGTGAAGCCTTCTGGTGACTCGGCGTATGGAGGAACATGCTGACACATGAATCTGCACTTTAGGGGAACAGTCTTACTTAGGACTGAAGCAGAGATTTTGTTGCCCTCTTTTGACTTCTGACAGAATTTTAGTTTTTAATCACCAGTTATTTGCCACCGTAGTGAAAAGAGTGAAAGAGCTTAGTGAAGAGAGCGAGGAAAAACAGACAGGAGATGAAAGAACCAACTGTGGTCAATGTAAGGTGACTCCATGAAAAGCACAATCTTTTTTTTCTTTTCTTTTTTGGATTCTCCAGTAAATTTATGGAAAGTCAAGCAGAAAACTGAAAGTAGTGCAGACAAGTTTTTCCTCCTAAAACCTTTTTTTGGATGAGAAATATGAATGGAAATGAAGTGATAATGTCACAAAAATGTAATGGATTTAGTCAGGATCAGATTTCTCTATATCAAATTAGAATAAAAACCTGACCTGGTAGAGAAAAATGGATGTCATTTTTGGATTCAGTGGTGCAATAATAATCCTGATTCAGTTGAGAATAACAACTTCCAAAAAATTATTTTTTGTAACCCAGTGTTATTCTCCATTTCTTCTCTCACGTCATTGCCCAACTATTGCTGCACAGGCGAGCTTTCAAGAGCCTGTAGCCAGAATGACGCCTTCGATTCTGTGTACATGTAAAGTGGTTACCTCTGATTTAATGAGTCAGGGTGGATTTTAATGCCTCAAAACTTCTCCTCTGAGGAAACACTTCTCCTGACTTCTCAACTTTAATCTCGATTCTATGGATTCAAACTTTAAGACCGAAACTTCACCATCGCTACTTTCTGTGTCTTTACCAATTGATAAATTGATTAGGACACACACATGTCGTTAACCTCCAGAAAAATTCGACTGTCTTTTTAGCTTTTCATATCTCAGAACCGCATTTAAAATGTGAACACAATTTTAAAGGAGGTTATAAAAATGAAGTAGGACTTAAGTATTCTCTAAATGTTGACATTACCAACTGGGCGGTTTGTCAGAGTCACATTTCGGAATTTTAATTAGACAGAACCATTAAAAAAATTGTATTATGCACTAAATACTCAGGCTGTATAATGATATTGTCAGAAATAGTTTTTTTTTCACCTTTGAACTCTTTCATAAAATGGCTATAATGCTAGACCAGGTAACAGTTAAACAACAGTTTACAATCTTTTTAATTTGACCAAATATTTAAAAACAGTCGGTTTGATTAACCTCAATGAAGCGGCTCCCTCCCACTATTTCCCCGCCTTTAAGATCTGTGTCAGTAACTGCGACTTACTGTAGATTCATAACTTGCTAGTAGGAACAAGAGGTTGAGTGAGCAGAGACACTGATCACATTTTCCATGGCAGTACGGTCATTAATGCCAGGGCCTGCCATTATAGCGCTGAAGATTATGAGTCTACATGAACTCCTGGGTCATTTGTTCCCCTTAGCTGAGTTACTGCATATAGCATATATGATTAGCTGCACATACAGAATAAGAATAAGAAAGGGAACCAGCACCATGAGCATCAGCTTTTCTTTCCCCTTACTGCAGCCTTCACAGTTCTAGTGTCTCTTGCTAAAAGATGCTGTTTAACTGGATGGAGCGCATGGGAAATTTCTGCAATGTTAACTATAGGCCTCCACCTGCATATTCTGCTTAGATACTTGTTTTCTTTGTATTTTAAAACCTATGTCTACTTGTCCAACAGTTGTTTCCAATGTTGGCTTGCAGCAAAAAGGTCCCAGGATCAAACTTGGTCTTACGGGTACTCAAGAGTTCCTCCTACAATCCAAAAATCATGATTGTTGGGTTAATAGATTGATCTAAATTACCCTTGTCCACTAGCATCGTTTGCTCTGTAGGAGTGTTAATGCTTCAATTTATAGCCCAACCTGGAATTTGTACCGGGACAAAATCACATGCTTGATGTGCAGGTCGTGCTTCTGTGGAGTGTTTTAAATAAGCCTACAATACATTCAGCACAGATATAAAGTTGTGTTAATCTGCTTGAATAAAGGAGTAAGTGGTTTACCCTGTTGAGGAAACAAAGTAAGGTGCAGAAGAAATTTCAAGCTAATATCACTAATTAGTGCTAATTAGTTGCGTTGGAACTGGGTTGGGTCGGATGTCTTTTTTCTTAGGCCCGATCTAAGCTAATGTCTCACAGACACTCACAGACATTAACTTAGATTATTATAGGCGTTTTTTTGATGCATAGACCAAAATGGACATCAATAGGTTTCTCTCTTTTCCCAATAAAACACATGATATTTTGTGACAGAACCAACGTGAGCTCTTGTTCCTGATTGGTCAATTAAAAAAATGTGCATGTCTAGCTAGCTGTCAGAGCCAAGCCTTTGTAAATCATTTCACCAATTTTATAACCAAGAATCAAAAACGACTGGTCAGTGAAAGTGTTTTGGTGAGAAACAGGTTTGTATCATGTCTTGCATAAGGCCACTAGATGCCACCACAATTCAAAGTAGGTGTGATGAATTATAAGTTGCTTTCTCCTATGAGATAAAGGTAGATTTCAAAATGAGTTGGGGGGGAAACTCCACATCCCTTGTTATTCTTATCTTAAAGTCATATAAAGCATGACCTGGAGACTCCATGCCTCCCCAGGTTCCCTTTTAATTGGAGTGAACTTATCATGATTAGCATGCAAAAACACATACAACGTCACAGCCTGAACGAACTCAATTAAAAGGCCTCGCCACAGCTCGAGTGGGACGAAGACGACCCGGCAGCATCCGTTTCGGCTGTGTGAGTGTAAACGGTCCTGGCGGAGGGAGGATGTTGCCGGGAGAGATTCGACATCGAGTTGAAGTCGCGCCATTCATCAACTGGATTTCCATCCTGCGGCGCTTCCCCTCTCTGCTCCTTTGCAGATGAATCACATTAAATTCAAATGACGGTGCATTTAAGCCAGAGGACAAACAAAGGTATTGCTCTGGTTGTCGCTCCATACAAGGACTTCTAAATGAAAGATTATTAAGCCGTCTCCATAACTAAGAGTATTTTTTTTATTTCCTTTTTAAATTGCTTTTAGCTCGGACAGGTTTTATTTTATGACCTGTGCTGCACCTTTAAGTCGTCTGATTTAAAATACGCGAGGGGCATAATTTCCCTCCCATCCGGAAATTTCAGCATTTCATTATATAACCCCCTCCCATCCTTCTTAATCTCCATCTTCCTGTTTCATGACCTCATCCTCTTAGTCTTTACTTCACGATTTAAAGCACAAGATGTTTTCATCAGTCTGCGTCTTACATTGTCCCCCCCCCTGTTCACTCGGCCTTACTTAACTGGCCTCAGCAGACTGACAACACCGCTGAAGTGATGTCTTATTCACACAGCATTGCAGTCAAGAGGGTATCGGCTGCAAATTAGCTCATATGGAGATAATAGTAGCATTTCCTATACCATCAATGCTGCTGCTTTGATAATAATAATACAAAAGAAAAGAAAGCAATGACAGCTGACTTTTTAAAATTTTCCACTGCGCTCATGATTACCTTCACAACCAGCCATACAGATTGGCACCCCAGGTTGGTAATGTGTAATAAGCTTTAAATAAATTCGTCCCATGTTGTAGAAGCACAGCCTCATGTTGAAACACGTCGAGAACATTTATTTAACGGGCAAAATTACATTAGGGAATAATTGCTTTCAACAGTGATTGGAGCCCCGACTGTTAACACTTTGTTCAACCCCCTGTTGCCAATAAGATAGCACTTAGTCTTTTCCCATAACATTTTACAAGGCTGGCGTGTGCAGAGAAAGGGATATTCTGCTATTTTCTCTTAGCACGTTCTCTCCAGATTGTCCAGAGATTCTCACTTCTTCAGCTCTGGACTTAGCTGTGGGGAGAACATTGGTTTTTCTGAACAGAGAACTATTTCTGTGTATATTTGGTCATATGATTTGGATCAGTTTCCTGTTGGAAGACCTATTTTTGGTTTTTAAATTAAATCAACCTAAATAAAGTCTAAAATAATAATCTCGTCTCACCATATTTACCATCTGCCACAGTTGGCCTGCAAATGGTTCTAAAAACCACAAATACTAGAGATGCCCTCTAAAAACACTTAACAGTTAAAACACTAAATGCATCTCAATTTTCTGGAATTTCCAGGTGAATCTGGGAATACTGAACCGAAAAATGGTGGGGCTCCAGTACCTCAACAATAAATCTGATCAAATCTAGTTTATATGTGGGATTTACTCTTAATGATACTCATTGTTATGGTAGTGGTGGTTTTGTTAAAACATCCAGCTTAAATATTTTTCCCCTCCTCCAGTGAAAAAAACAGGAATTAAACCAAAAGATAAAATTTCAGTCAGATAACGCTCTTCAGAACTGCTGTGTTTCTTTAAATCTGTACATCTGCAGCAAAGCTGATGGAATAAAATGTCAGCTTGAAAAAAAAGAAAAAACAAAACAACTTGAGAAAGGTCTCCAAACTCCAGCTGTGACTGCCACACTTTTAGCCGCTTGTTTTAGTTTTGGTAAATTTATCTATTTTAATTCTTTCTGCCTTATTGCTGGATTTCCTCTATTCATAATTGGCAGAGTTATGTTTATATTTTGCCCTTTTCTTGTATTTAATTTTTGTCACTCGTCTCCCCATTTTGTCTGCTTTTTCTCCTTCTTTTGGACTGAGCATCTGCTCTGTATATGTCGTGTCAGAGGTGTAAACATTGCACAGGACATGGTGACAGGAGGCAGCGTGTGTTTGTTATGTAGGTGAGACTTTGCACCATGTCATGTTTTAATGGGGTCTGCAGTTCAACAGGAGTGATTGAAGATGCAGAAGGGAAAAAAGGAAATGGGCTGAGAAAACGGCTGACAGACGAGAAGGAGTAAAATCTGAGGAGGATTTTAAGACAAAGAGCTGAAAGAAAAGGAGGCGGCGGTGGCAAAAGGAGCAAGTGTGGGTATTATACGAAAAGAGGATGAGGAAGGGACACACTAGAATAAAGTGAAGGCAGAAGATTATGTTATGCTGTCTCACCTTTTGGAAGTCTTAGCTTTAACAAGAGGAACAGGAAAAAAACCCCGACAAACTGCAGAAAGGCTTATATAAGGCGGTCAAAAATAGTGTCTTAATTCTGACGGATTCTCTCTAGAATCGGTCAAATTGGTGCCACTAATGTCCAGCTCGCGACTGACTTCTCAAATCTTATTGTGTGAAAAAAGAATTACATCTACTCTACCTGTGATCTAACATCAAACTGTTCACATGACTCAAGGTCTGACGATGACGATTCATTTAGAAAATGATTATGACTTCAAACGGCGAGGCGTCAGCGATTGATTATTACGTTGCCCCGAGTAACCACAACTGACATTTTCACACAAAAGCTGCTTAATAACATCCAGCAGGCATGATTTGTCAGCGACACGTCCAAGCAACGGCTGGCGGGACGGTTGGGGGATCTTTTGTCTGCGTCTCATCGGTGAATCATCTGCTGGTGCCATTTGTTATTACAGCGGTTTTGTGATTGTTGATTTGGTATTTAACAGAATTTCTGTAATGCGCCCATTCAGTGATGAACAATTACAGTGTGACATTCAAGCACCAAAATCGCACTAGACGATTCAGATTCACTTGACATTTGCCGTCGGTTCGTTTGGCGTCTTAATGGAAGCGCGATTCAGGGACGATTATTCATTTTCCCCCCTCGTCTGCTGCCGGCTGGCTCTAAGTAGGTGGAATGATTTTTGCGCGCTGCAAAAAAAACAAACTTTTTGGGGAGCAATAACTCTAAGCAATTAAAATGTTTCACTTTACTTGATAATGTAATTCAGCCTTTCAGAAAAAAGCTGAATTACTTATCAGTTGAATTATGAACGGCTTGTTGCTCAGCAGAAGTTGAGTTTGAATCCAGTCCTATCCAGTTTAGCAGCAGCGTGCTGACGCAGTCGCTGCCAGTGAACATCACTCTCAAATGTGGTTGTCATGGAAAAGATCGAAGGCCTTCATGATTCTGGTGCCCGACTTGGAAGGTTGCCAGATACGACGTGCTGAGGTACGATGGCAGCGAGTTAAAATAACACTTATGATGCGCTCGGTTTGCATGCCGTCACGGTTCAGACATCATCTGCGTCAACAGAAGGTGATCATAGAGTGATTAAGTCATCTCTATGGAAACGTAGTAAAAACAACCACAGGGATGAGCAGTGCCTCGGCAGTGAGCTCAACAGATTGATAGAACTCACACTGCTTAAATATTGTGAATCAACAATCCACCTAAACTAAATGATTCACTGTAGGGAGAAAGCGTCGCACAAATAATTATGATTGGGTGATTGGGTGGATCCTCTGCATCCATGAAACTTGTTTGTGTACATCACTGCCTACAGATATAAAAACTACAGTTTTTTGCTCATCAGCTTTAGTTCACAACAGCTTCAAATGAAGGGAGACTATAATGGTTTAATTTATTTTTAAATTCATACTATTACTTTGTGCAGTGATCATTCAGGTGTGCTCTACATCCACCTGAGTTACATTAACTGATGAAAAAAAAAATTCTTAATGCATCTGAAGTTTGTGAGCTGCAAAATGGCAGAACTAACCTGAATGGTTCAATTGGAATTTGAGTTCAATGATCCTTATAAAAGCGTAAGAATAACAGTTTTAAAATGGGTAGAAATGTCATTGACACAAGTGTCTTTGGGAGCATATTGAGATTTTTTCATTTGAAGCCATCCAAATATGGCAAACTGTTGTTTCAGTGTTAGTGACACTCTAACAGCTCCATCAGTATTACAGTAGAGAGCTTCAGTTTTTATCTCATTTTAACGTTAATTATACTGAAAGCTACATTTCGTCTTTATTTACAGTGGTTGCCATGAGATGCATATATAATATGATGACATTACAGCTCCACTTATGCCTGAACACCATAAATCATTAGTAATGTGGATGTTAATATTAACTAGATATCGCTGCCATAATGATAAAACATTCACGTGGATCGTCTGCTGGTTGGTTCTAATTGTCGCTAAGTAAACGACGCCGTTTTAAGGTAACCCATAAAATGATCTAATGCTGTTTGCCATTATACATATGACTATTTGTCCACGTTAATAATCAGCCCCAATATGAAGAAATGCTGGTAAACACACACATATACACTCACTTCAGCAGAATAACAGCATCGTGTCTCCAATTATTTCATTGTTTTGACACCATCTTTATTTGGTGCTGGGGATGATGATGATGTTTTGCACTAATGCGTAATTGAGCTCATGCAGATGCTGTTGCATCATCACATTTCAATATTTGGAGAGAGCATTGCCGTTCATTTGAAGTTCTCTCCGATCTAAACCATAACCACAGTTTCCCTGTCGCCTCGTAACATGCCTCAAACTGTAAATGCATGTATGTTGCATCGATTCGATTCACCTTCCCCACAGCGCAATTATAAACACACACAAACACACAGGCACACAGGAGAGGAGATGCAGAAATGGGAATAATAGAACTAGAACTATTAATGTAATGTAGCTTTTTCTGCAAATTTGCCCAATTCCAGTGTTGGAGATCCAGAGATTCGCAGCTCAGGTGATGTTATATAGGCCCCACATGTCACCTAGACGAGACTTTTTCACAGCACTCTGAATGGCCCGATTATGATCTTTACACCCAAATGAAATTTGATGAGGATATCGCATTTTATTCAGCTTCTACATCCGTTTTTGATTTGATGCGAGACACAATTCTGCACCAGCAGACATGGTAAATCTAGGTGTAAACAGAGGCTGAAAATATCAGATATAATGACAGAAGTGAGGCTCATCGCCTCACAATCCCTTCCGACTGCACATCTCCACAGACAAACCTCCACACAGTCAGCACTTCACAAAAGGTCGTTGTTATGCAAAAACTATTAGTTATGCTTTCTTTTTATTAGCTTCCTTTGACTTGCTATGGGTTTGTGACAACGCGGTTGGCTGCTTAACAAACTTGAAAAGCGAACCATAGACAGCTTAATCGATTGTTACTTTAGTAAGCTTCTGCGCACGCGATTCGCTTTTGGGTCATAAAATGTTCACGCAGACGTCCGACTGCGATTAAAGCAAATAGAACGGCCCAGTCGAGTTATTTCCATCCAATCTGATGATCAGAGAGGCATTTTGCAAAAAAGAAAAGCCAAAAGCCTTTGAATGTTTAAAGCAACTCGTCACCCCAGGAGTCTTGCAACTTTAACTAACAGTTTTATTTGTAAAAAATTAAACTGTGAGCTTCACAAGAATGCACTACTTTATGTTGGTCTGTCAAAAAAATCCCAAACGAAACAAACTGAAATATGTGGTTGCCACAAAGCATGTAGAGGCTTGAGGGATGTTGCACAGAGACATGCAGCGGTCTGCGTTTGATTTCAAAGTTTGGGTTTGCCCCCATTTGAGTTTGGCACCACATGTTATTGCACGAGGACACGGGGGTCACTGATCTCTGCAGGGCGGATGTGTTCTCAGCTCTTTTCCCCCCTCAGCGCGTCTCTATCCTAACGCTCTGCTCTCCCTCACACTGATGACTGACAAAAGGTTCAGAGGCTGCAGTGAACTCTCCTCTGCCTCCTGCTGTCCTGGGGCTACCACACACCAGGTCAAGAACTGGAAACATTCAGCCGCAAAACTTCAAAAACAGGTTTAAGTGAGGCCTGCTGCTGTGCCCATAGGAAAAATAAAAAAATACAAAAAAAAAAAGAAGAAGAAGAAGAAGAAGAAGAAGAAAAAGAATACAAACGCTGCAATCACGCTATAAAAATTCACCTACCAGACGCACCAACAAGTTCACATCGGCCTTGGGGAAACTGCTGAAAGGGGCTAGACTGGAAGCTTCTCATAAGTAGCACAAGACGGAATTATTATGAATAAAAAATGTGTTTTAAGAGGGCCTTACATAAGCATATTCGTAGAAAATTGAGTGGAAAGAAGGAGTCTGGTATAAACGCGGGCACAGGCAATCTTTACCTTAGCAAAGCATTTGCTCTAAACCAAATAAAGAATCTGGAATTTGCCAAAGCAGAAATAAAAAGAGCCAAACACAGAACATTAAAGAAACATCGATGCAAGTATTAATTTCTTTAAAATTCTCTTTTTTTTTATTTTCCAAGTAAAATTTTATTTTTAGCTGCAAGGCAAACTCATCCAGATTAAAATGTATAAAATACTTCCCAGTCTTTGCAATCTATCTACTGTATATAAGTTTTAACTTCAGTCTAACTGCTGAAATGTACTTTTTAATGATAATTCTAATTTATTGATTTTGGTATCGTGATCATTACACCACTAGTAATGGAGAATGAAACTGGATTTATTTATTTTTTCCAGATTGTATGTCTGTAGGGACAATTAACATATTAATTAATCGACACTTGAATGTAAGTGTGGGCTGTTTTGTTCCTTTTTTTCAGCTGTGGACTCTGATGGAGGGTACTTTAAAGCTCATTTAAAATTCTCTGATAGGATGTGCCAAGAATTCAGAAATCTAATTTACATCTAGGAGTCTCTTGGTAACGCGTTGAGGGGAGAAAACCCGGAGAACCGGCGCTTTGATCATTGAACAGCAACTAGGGACAGAAAAGAAGATAGTCGTTTTACACAATTCACTCATTTTGATGTAAAATGCAAATTTATAGCATGAAGTGAATGAATGTGCTTCAAGGGAAATACTGGTGTTAGGGTTATAAATGGGCAAATGGGCCATTGGCTTTTGTTGGTCAGTAATTTTACAGTGAAAAGCCCTGAATGCAGCATTTTTAGGTCATTTGGAGAATTAATGGTGCGTTTGCAGCTAAATTATCCAAACTGACTGAAGTTTAACTTCTTCCAAGCACTACCTACAAAACACTTGATGTCCAGTGGACATCTTATGAACATTTCAGGTCAAGACGTCCACTTAGTCCGAACACAACATGGAAAATCGACATCGCTGTTCAAACTTAATTAGGAAAGTCAGGTTTAATGGTTGAATTACAGAAATTGAGTTATTTGTCTGTTTGTATTTTTAATGTACTTCTAATTGTTTCAAAAATAGTTAAATGCAAAATCTGCAGAATGTGCAATTTAAAAAAAAAAAAAATTGGTTAATCATCAGAGGCTGCACAGTGGCGCAGTTGGTAGAGCTGTTGCCTTGCAACAAGAAGGTTCTGGGTTCG
>CAEGAF010089147.1:0-32580 GCA_903067075.1 Micropoecilia bifurca | reverse complement strand
GTAATGGGTAGTAATGACAGTAGAAAAGGCACTTTTATCATGCAGCTGGATGTTCAATGTTTTGGTTGATATAATTGAGGCTTAACATGACCAGTTTGGTCATGTTAAGGTGCATGTGCCTTCATGCACAAAAAGCTTGGAAGAAAAATAAATTATTTGCTTTTAGAGCCATGAATTAATAATTTTTGAATTATAGTTTCCTTTTGTTGTTGTCGTCTCTGTACATGTACTGTATATGTTTTTTTATTTTTCCCCCCTCACTCGGATTTGACTGTGAAGGCTCTTTTTCATGCCATTTTTTTTATTTAGAGAAACTGTTGTAATTCAAGCTCCTGTGTGCCTGTCTTCCTATACATTTTCTTGTCATTGAGTTTTATATGATCTCTTTGTTTTGCAGTTTTCTTTTTTAATTTGCAGGGTTAAAGAGCCAGCAACACATGATTGGCATGTGATCTACAGTACTTAAATTAAAGATAATTTTTAATG
This sequence comes from Micropoecilia bifurca, assembly GCA_903067075.1. Classification (NCBI taxonomy): domain Eukaryota; kingdom Metazoa; phylum Chordata; class Actinopteri; order Cyprinodontiformes; family Poeciliidae; genus Micropoecilia; species Micropoecilia bifurca. The sequence goes on along the minus strand of CAEGAF010089147.1, from coordinate 32,094 downwards.
TCATTCATTACCAAATTGATACCAAATTGTAATTAAACATTAGTATGGTTGAAAGAAAAACAGACGTTATTTCAGTGAGTATTATTATTCTTTCACCAGCTTCTATGCACCAGAACATTTTCCATGCAAGATAAGACCTTGCAGCAAACCTCGTTCCTTCTAGAAATGCATGATGTCCAGCAGGTCTAGAATATTATAACACAATATGTGGGAGTGATTTATTTGTGAGTAGTTTGATATTGTCATTTTGTAGGGCCAGTCACATTTATAACTGTCCCTCTGATAGTAAAAGGTTCATATCTGTATGAAGTGTAATCAATCAACAGGACCTTTACAATTTGATCTTTAATGATTAAAGTACACTAATATTACAGCAGATTTTCATTTCAACATAATAAAATAATTTGAATATTTAGTGGATGGAATGAACAAAAAACTTTTCGGACTACTGACTCAATTATTTAGACATCCAGCAGAGATAACATAATGAATGTCACAGTGACGTTAAATACAAAGCAGTATTTTATAATGAACTTGTCAAACAGAACACCATATTTCAGCAGATTTCATCAGTGTGGCCTGTAGTGCTAGAGCTAACAGGATGACATTATGATTGTTTATTGTGGCTAAAAAGCAAAGTTAAATAAAAAAAATGTGAAAGATAAACACCCCCAACTAAGATGTAGGCAATAGTGGTTACATTTACTGGAGTAACATTTTGGGAAATAAAGGTAATCATTGGACATTTCAATTTTACTTGAGTAATATTATGAACTATTGCTATAGTCACTTTAAAAGATTTATTAGTATTGAGAATTTGGTATTTGAATTTTTGTCGGTATTATATTATATATGTTATATATTTTAATGTTATAGTTGTGACAAACATACTTTGCTGTGCCATAAGTACCTTGATCATTTCTGCAGCAGGGGTGTTACATCTCTGAGGCACTGCACACTCTACAGTTAGGACAAAAAATAAATGCAAAACTGGTAAGAATGTGAAGTAATGACCTGATAATAACTTTTCTCATCTTTCATATTGCAAACACAACTTGTCTGCTGTCATGCTTCAACACTAGTCTGTTTTTAATCCACAAGAATTTTCTATAGCACCTGCAGGGAACAATCAGTGCTTACCACGCCACTAAATGCAATATCACAATCAGGTCTCTTGGAATGACCTGGGCTCCCAGCTGGAGTAGGAGATTTTTGTATGTAAATTTCAACTGTGTTTGTTGCTAAGTGATAAAAGAACTCTATGGATTTACCCGGTGGCAGTTTAAATGCAAATTGCACCTATTAGCCTGTCAAAATAAAGCCATATTATTTACGATGAGTGGAAAAAAGAAACCAGTGGTGAATATGATTTATGATACAATTTTGGACATGCCAGGGTATCTTCCCAGATAGCAAATATGTTAATTCAATGTCATCATGTGGTCAAAAGAGTTGATTTTTGATTAAGGTCAGCAATTGATGGTGGCTCAACCATTAAACAATCTTCCAGTTCTAGCCAATTAACTAATGTTGAAAGTATACCATTTGAATCAATGTTTTGTGGTCAAATTCTAATGGCTGAAATGTCAAAGTCTAATCAATGTTGAATCAACGTCTTTTCTGGTAGTCAGCAGGATGTTTAAGATGTTTATTTGCTCCACCACACACCTGAATCAGAAAATTAATTATCTCCTCATCATGCCATAAAGTTCTGCAGAGGTCTGGTAATCTGCCACACTTGAGTCGTGTGTGAAGGAAGGGAAACCCTAAAAAAAATATTCAGTGTACTGGGTTCTGAGGACTAGGACTGAAAACCACCACTCTGTATAGCTCTGAGAACAAATAGATGAAACAGATCAAACTGGATGTTCAATTCCTAGGTTGTGTTACAGAGGTGCTCCATTTCTCGTAAAGATAGAAATAATGGAGAAATGTTCTTGCACATGCCATAGCAGATTTCTTTAAGTGTTCTTGAAGTGACTCTCTTGGATTGCTGTTTCATGGAATAAGAGGAATGATGGTTCTATTAAAGTAATTGTTGATTTGCAAAGCATTAGCACAATTATGAGTTTGTGCCTTTAACTTTAATTTGTTTCTCAACATGTGTTGCTTTTAATTGTCTTTAAAATTAAGAGTGATTAACGAAGCTCCTGTATTATGATTAGTGACAGTAATAATTTGCAACAGCCAGGGAGTCCGAGATTTTTACAGTTTTCAGAAAAATGTAAGAAATAATAATCAAAATGTTATTTTGTGCTACAATCTTTTACAATTATTGTCTTTCTTTTATTTTTTGTCCTGCCCAAGAAATGCCACATCTAAGAAGAAACATGACACAACCCCGGCCCCTACGGAGTACATCGACTTGAGTCTCAATCAAAAATCCCCTCGATCAATGTCTGCTTTCAGTCAGTTGTTACAGTTTCCAAGACTGAACTAGCACATTGACATTTTGCTTGGTATAAAACAATGCTGAATTATTTTAACCCTAAATGTGAGACAGGGTTAAGACCAGTAGTAACAAGATGTGTCTAGTATTTTCTGGTGAGCTAAATTTCAGTAAACTGAACTACATAGGATTTCACTATCAGCTTCTGCAGAGTGAAGAGGAATCCTGTAAGCTATTAGGGTAGAGACCATGCTGTGTTTTTAACAGGATCTAAAAATACGGACATATATGATTGAGATCCTGTGGTCTTTCTTCTCTCAAGCTTATTAGCTTTTCAGTATTTCCCCCAATGGTCATTTGCATGAAAATCATGCCTGACTTGAGAAAATGTGTGTTTCTTAGCCAGGCAGGCTTCAGACTTTGACAACCAAAGGAAATTTTTCTGCAAAATTGAATCAAATTAACACTTTTTTATATTTTACTATATCTATGCCAGAAGAGAGAGAGACCTTTAGAACATATCTTAAGCCACAGCTACTGGCAGTGAAAAGCAATAAAAATGATCCTATACACTAGGATGAGTCCATTACTCAGGATTAACCTTAGTTCAGTCCGCTTGTGTTTCTGCTGGTGAAATTTGACTGTGTTGTTCTGTGGGGATTTGTTCTTGATCTGCAAATTTGTTCTTGGATTACAAATCAAACAGCGTTTAAAAAAAGGAACAAGCAGAACTAGAAGTTCATTTGTAATCAAGATGATGTCTCATGTATAGCAATGCACGGTTTGACACTAGCAGTAGTTGTACTTACACTAGAGCATGTCTGAACCTGATTCTATATTAACTGGCTGTGGCTTGACTGTTTTTGAATTTGATCTGCTCATCTTTCACTCTTGTTATTGGCGAAGAATTTGAAGACATAGCTGCCTTCAAAAGCTTTATGATAGCTTTATTCATGTCAATAACCAAACTTAGAAATTACCGACATGTTTTAAGATAATTTGCTGACCCACATGCAGAATTAATGGACACGAAATCAAATAAGAAGTTTATTTACAATATTTAAACAGGGAAGTGCTTGAGAAAAGAGTGTCAATTTGTAATTTTACTGCATCTGGAAAAAGAAAAGGGTAGTTAAATTTGGCAAAGAGTAACATGGCAGAATGGGTAAACAAATTAAATTTGGTTTGCTTATATAACATCAATTCACAGCAAATATTATCTTGAGGAACTTTCAGTTCAATCCCACATACATTTCAATCAATCCCAGATGTTAAACAGTACACAGGTCAGTCGACAATCCAAATTAGTTTAAAAATTGCTTATCTCAAGAAACCCAGCAGATTGCATCAAGTCACGGATTTGCAGCATACACTCATCTTGGTCTAGCATAAAAAATAAAAGTGAATTATTACATCAGGTTCAGTACATCAGGCATAGTATTATGGGTTTGACAGAAACACTAACTCTAACTTGTTCAGCCAGGACATTCCTGAAAAAGGGCATTAATCTAAGGGGGATTTTATCCCAGTAAAATAAACCTAACCTAAAATAGTTTATATTTAAATTTTGACATCAATTGAAACTATACGATGTTTTGAAAGCTGTTAATTGTGTTGAAATCAATATGATGGCAAGAAAAAAATGTCATTTGATATGCAGTAACTCAGGAATTAATGATGGAAAAAAATGGTGATTGGAAAATATTTTTTTCCTGGTTGTCAGGAGAAAGTAGAAATGAGAGGAGCAGAAATAAGAGAAACATCTGAATGAGTCCCCAGGATTCAGAGAATCATGTGGAGCTTCTGAATGAGCTCTCCTTCCACAAAGTTCAACAAATTGTAAGTTAGACCTGAACACAGCAGTCCGTGGTGTGATGGGAGCTGCTCTCCACATGTCCTTTTGCTCAGCTCAGTGCAAAACCGGCTGCTGTTGGAGAGAGTACACAATGCAAATTGATGGATTTCACAACAAAGTGCAATATTATGTGTGAAAGTCCTTACAGGAGCTGAAGAACAGTGAGAGAAGAGACAGAAATCAAAGAAAGCAGGATTATGACATAGCACAATGAAAAAAATTAGTGAATGAAAAAGAAATTGGAATTTTTATATCATGTCATTTGACTACAGAACATTTTTTATTTAGGAGAAAAACATGAAGTGAAAAAATTGTGTCAAATACTGTAGATACTGTCTTCTTTTTTTCTGACACATAAGGTGGTTTATTTGTGTAAGTATCAGTTACAGTTTTATATAATGGTTATTGTCTACATAACTTGTTTAATTTATAAACTTGTAATATAGTCTGGTATTCACACTGAGGAATATGCAGTTAACTTTATTGTGGCAGAATGTGTGTCTGAAGTTAATTCATTCAAACATTCATTCTTAAATTATATGAAATAGTTAACACAATGAAAATGTCTGACCGTGAGCGGAAGATGGGACTTCTGGCTTTCATGCGTTTAGGAGTCTGGTTGAGTGGAGTGAGGGCCTTCAGAAAGGGCTTCATTGGAAACGTTTTAGGAGAAGGCTTCGTCCTGGGTGGGGTGTTTGTCATTGGACGAGGCAAGCAGGGAATATTACTGGAGCACCGAGAGAAGGAGTTTGGAGATAAAGTAACATTTCAGATGTCCTCCAAGCAGCCAAAAAAATACCACAGTAAAAAAAAGTACAATTTTAGATTTTAGAAAAAGGTGGTTGGAAAAAAAAAGACTAAAAATGGCTTACAAGCTGAACAAAAATATGGCCATAACAAGGAGATCAAAATATAATTGGCAAATATTGTACAAATGCCCCACCAGCTGTAAACTTGGGAGCTGCAGGAGGTCTGCATGAGGTAAAGAGAGCATCATCAAGCATGCTGCAGCTGGAAGTTATTTTGTAGCTACAGAAACTCAGTAGGTAACTGTGAGCGTTAGGATTTTTTTGAGATTAAATAAATTCAGAGACAACAGTTTAATCTCTCAAATGGTTGTTGTTTTTTTTTTTGCTTCACGGTTTAAAAAGAAATGTGGCAGAATGCTTTTTCTGAAAATGAAATCAACACAATAGCCTTTTTCATTTAGCCTCATGCCAGGTAATCATTTCCTGAAGCTATAAAAATATCACAGATAACATTGTTGCACGAAATTAGACACAACAGGAAGACAAACTGAGAAGCTGTAGCAGCATCTTTTGCTGCAGCTTCAAGTTAAAAACATGGTGTTTCCTGAAAATGTGTTTAATGAAATATGTACTGATAGTACATGACAATTTAAAACCCTAGGAATAACTAATTCTGCTTTGATTATGTAATCTATAAAAAGTAAAGTCTTTCTTTGCACAACATTTGAAATGTTCATTTGCAGTTGAAATTCTATATGATATCATTTGATTTAAATCCATCAGGTATTTTCTTTACCCTCTCTGACTTTGTAAATCACTTTAAAATTAGGTCACAGCTTTAGAAGTTTACAGGAATGTGTAGCTTCTCTATGAATTCAGATTTATTTGGGAAATTTTTCTTTTGTTGAAGAGCCTCAATGGATTCCTAAAAATCATTGTCCTTTCGTCCTTTAGTGGCTTCACAGCTTGAGCGACCTCTTTTGTAGCCCAGGCTTTTGATTTCTTTTCAGACAAGATCTGGGACAGTTCATGACTTTATTGATCTGGTAATGATTTACAACATTGATCCCAACAGCTTCATTCATGACAGAGGAAGTGAGAGGCACACAAGTTTCTGTAACAATATCTATAAAACAAAGATGTACATTTCAGTGGCACATGATATATTCATAAAAATGTATAACTGATGTAGAAAATATACAGTTAACATCAAATATTAAATACAAACAACTAAAAGTGTACCATCAACTAACATGATGAAAAAAACACAATTCTGCTGTTAATAATTTAAAACAATTGTCTTTTAGTGACAGAGTAGATGGATATAAATAAATACAAACAAACTTTAAAATTAAACCATTATATGTTGCTTCATTGCTTTTGGGTTAACAGCACAAAAAGAGAGAAAACAGATTTAAGAAATCTAAGTTGTTGCAGGATGTTGTTTGATAATGCACTTCTGTATCTCATTTTAGAACTGTTCTGTTGGTTGGATATTCTTTAAAGTGGTTAACCGAGAATCTTTTGACTAACTAAAAACTCTATAACACAATAGCTCTTGAGAGTTTGAACACTGGCAAATTACTTCAATGTTTCAAACGGCTTAGACTTTCCATGATCAGACAACAGATTCTTCTATGCTTTTGTTTTTTACCAAAGCTTAGACTGTATATTTGTGAGTAGATTGATAAATACAGGTTTCCTGTATTTAAAACATTTAGTGACCATCTGATCACTTCACAATTTATCAACAAGATTTATACCGGTGCCTTGCAGATATTATAATCTCTTGAACTTTCCCACATTTTGTTACATTAAAGTTTGTGGTTACACAGTACTCAGATTTTTAAATATTCTATAATTGTTATATGTAATGAAAGTTAGTCATTGTTTCATCTTTATTTTAAATAAATGACTAAAAGGTGTTGTGCACATCTGCATAAAACAAGGGTACTTTGTAGAACCAAATTTGATAGCCAATCCCAACAAGCTTTGAACATCTAGAAAAAGAAACGATTTGCTCATTCGTCTTTGTTAAACTGTGATGATTCACTGTTCTGCCATGCCTGTACTTCTTCATGTTTTCAAGTCATCATATTTTTCATGGCACGTCTCTCACTCCTAATCAGTGAGATTCAACCCGCCTGTGCCGTGTCTAACTGTCTCGTTCAGTTTCACCTGCGCCCTGCACTGTTTTAGCCTCCTCCAATCTCTGCTCCCCTGACAGATTATCGACCACATTTGCCAGTAGAAATTCAACGGACTTTAGTTGCCCTTGTGATTCTTGGTTTGACATGATCAATGCCCTCTTCTGAATAATTGCATGCGTAGCTGCTATTTGAATCCAGACCTGTCTTCTGCCTACAGATTCCAGTCTGAACCCTCCACTAAGTACCCTGACCTCCATTTAATTTTGTGTTAAATTCTGTTTATTTATTTAGCACAACATTGGATTTTGGATTGTGTCTGTACATTTTAGTTAAGGAGGTTAGGTAGAAATGCCAATATAAAAGTGTCAGCAGGAACAACAAAATTGGACTGCGCAGTTTGCATTTGAATGCTATCACAAAGTTGTTAGCTGGACCCCTGCCTGAAAGTATTCACAATATGTAAATATTGCCAAGTGTGACCAATGATTTAAAACCTTACGAAAAACTACAGTATGTTTGTTTGAACATGGCATTGTGGCCAATCTGGAAAAGGTTATCAGAAAGTTTGTCTTCGTAGTTTTGCGCAACTGCTTTCTCTGGCATGCTTGAGATTTACTCTGTGATTTTGTACTGTGTAATCGATGTGCTTATCAATTAGACAAACATACATAGATTGAAAGTAATGGTAAAGCAGATAAATTTGCTTTCTTGTCATGATTCGTGGTTTTCTGTGTTTATTTTTGAGTTTTTTCCTGTGTTTATTGTTTTCCTGTTCCCTGTGAGTTTGCGTCTTCCCAGTTGATTGTCTCCCAGGTGTGTCCCTTCCTGTGATTACCCTCCCAGTGTATTGAGTCTCACCTGTTGTCTGTGTTCCTTGTTGGATCCTTGTCGTACGTAGTCTGTTTCCCTGTGCTGTCCAGTCTGCCTTGTTTCTCGTTGTTAAACTATTTCATTATTAAATCCATAATTCATTACTTCAACCTGGTCCGCTTGCGTTCTCCTCACATCCAACCATCCGAACCGTGACATTTCTGTTGTATTTTATGATTAGAAACCTCATTATTTTGAAATTGATGCATAGCAAAAAAAATTACTTAACAATCCAATTACAGCTACACAAAAAGTAACTATTGATCTATACTGTCAAGTAAATATTGATCTATGCTGTCGAGCATGCAACAAATATGTTTGTTGTATGCTTTTCCGATGCCTGTGTGAATTGAATAAGTGCTAGTGGAAATAACTGAACTGAAAATATTGTTTTGAATACATTTTCTGCAATATCTTGGTGGTCCTTGTCTGCTAGTTCTTTGGCAAACAAGCACACAGAACGTAGGTCCCGATGCTCAGTGTTCACCCTACGCCCCTCTGTGAATTGTGGATTCAGTTGAAGTGCACATAAGAGTTCAAATGTGGATCCTTAGAGATTTAATTAAATGTATACTTGTGTAAAACTGCAGTAAATTTCTCTGAGTACATGGCCAAATCCATTCTGTCCATAAGGCTTACCTTGGAGCAAAACTAAAACCAGAATTATTGTAAATGTTAATGGAAAATACTGCAGAATAGCTGAATTGCAAAGCAGTTTTCCATCCGTAACGTGTCCAGCTCCCATCTTTTTTTCCCCTCTTTCTTTGTTGTCACACATTGTCAAACACAATCCACATATTTCACATATTTCTTTTAGGTCCTGGCAGCCAATAATTTGCAATATAGATAAAACCTTTGGCTCAATTTGTCAGAGATTTCTGTCATTTCTCAAAGTATCACATTGATAGATCAGCTTTTCTAAGGCAATTAGAAATGGGAGGTAAAGGGATTAAACAGGATGAGAAGTGAACATGTGGATATGATTCTAGCATAAAATAGGGCTGGGTAAAATGATTAAAAATAATCTCAGATGTTTTTTCGCATCATATCCAAGTCCACCAATCACCTCCCACCTGGGTTGCTATACCTATAAATAAATAGCAAATGACAGAACATATTGTCTTATACTTGTAGGGTATGGGCCTATCATGAACACAGGGAGTTTAATGATTAAATATATATTTTTTAAATTCTATCTTTATAAAGATTGATTAATTGATATTAATTAATTACACAACTAAAATTAGTTCTGTATTTACATAAAAGAGTTCACTTGATGCACAGATGTGTCAAAAAGTATCTACATCCTTTTAAGTAGAAGTATGGCTACCTGTGTAAAATTAGACATGGACACATTATACACACTGTGTTTTATTCTGAAATGTAAAACACAATCTAAAAGTAAAAACATATTTCAAAAACATCTCTCTTAATAACCATAAAAAACAAAAAAAATGTTTTAGAAGATCAGATAGTTTTGTTCTTCTGTTCACAACTATTGTTCTAAAAATATATTTTCATGTTTTATTTATTGATTTATTTATTTAAATGATTGAACACTATCTTGTTTTGTTCTTTCTTTTGTAGCCTTGGTGACAACAGGATTGAAGAGTTTTCTTAAAAACGGCCATGGATGAGAGGCCTGCCTCGTTTTCCGTTGTCATTCGCAGTGTTTCCCATTTTAGTGTCTTAATCTATGTCGCTGTTAATGTTTCTTTCTGAATGATAAATTCATCTCCAAGTAGAAACATTCTTTTTGCCAATATTGCTTGTTTTGGTCTTGTCTTAGGTTAAACTTATTTAAATAATTTATGGGTAGGTTACAAAAAGGCACCTAGATCCTCTGCATGGTGAGGAGTTTTATTGCAGCAGACAGAGCAAAAACACCTCATGTTCACATGTTGCTGCTGCTAGTGGTAGATCAGAGCAGCATGCAGTCTGCAATTGAATACTGTGAAGTGATGCAAAATGTTTTACAGTATGTTCTCAAATACATGAAACACTGTTTCTAACCAACTAAACAGACAGGAAGTTTAGAGATGATGTGGTAGCCTCTCCACTTGCTCCACTATGAGTTCCTCTGAAGCTTCTATATTTTGAAAATGTTTAGTTATATGTTTGAAGATAGCAATATTAATTCCAGAGAAATAAACAACATAGCAGACTTCAGTCCAGTAGAGGAAATTAACTCTGAATACTCAATACGCCGACCCTTGTTAGCTGTTTTAATTGTCTTCAAAGTGTGTTAATTAAAGTTCAGAGTGCTGCACATTTGCTTAAGACTCAAATTGTTGAGGTTGTAGCTTAAAGTATGTTAATTAATGTTTATAGCGGTGCATGTTTGCTGTCATGAGGACACCACCATGTCAGTGTTTTGGGGTGACAGTTAAGAGGTTAAGGCTCAAATTGTGGAGGTTGTGTCTCAGTTCATCTATGCTGTGGAGAAAATAATGATGCTCATGAAATTGTTGCAGGCAGGAAACCTTCGGTGTTTTTGTGATCAGCAGAACTTTGGCTACCACTATTACAGTAGGACATAAGAAATTTTACAAGCCAGTAATAAGTTCAAGAATTAGACCAACTTTGTTTCTGTTATCTGCTGGAGGCAGAGGACCTATGTCGAATCCATCTGTTTGTTGTGAGGACATACACATCATTAAAAAGTCATAGTTGCTAACTTATGAAGTCTAGTTTACAGTTACAGTTAACGCTCAACACTCATCGATCGGAATAAATTCCAGCATTGACGCTTTCTTTCTGATAGTTCCTCCTGCTTTGGGTTTCTTCGCTGCTCTCACCACAGCTCATCTGTGTCTTCCCATTAAAACACAGATTCATCCACAGATTCTCCTGTACGTTACATGAAAGTACATTGTATGGTGCAGCAAAGCACCATACAATGTAAAAAAAATAGAAAAAAAAGTCTGGCAATCTTTACTCCAATAGTTGTAGATTTTAAATAACTAAAAATAAATGGAAAATCAACATCATTAAAAAAATTGGTATATATTTGAAAATTCAACGTATTTTGTATACTTTTATCATTTACAAGCCCCAAAGGGAAGTTCTCTTTATGAAGCATCACATGTTCAATGGTGCTTCATAACTTTTTTATTGATGGATATTTTGCATCTATCATAGCGGAAATGAAATGAAATTTTAATTTGAACTCTTTGCCTAACAGCATGCCTTCTAGACTTGGTTGTGGTGTGTCATACATTCCTCTGATAAATAGAGTATTTAGTCTATTTTCAGATCTTATGTCATCTTTGATGGTTCATTTCTTTCAGTTTGTTTTGCAGTGTGGAAAAATCGTCACATGCGCACAGTGACCAACTACTTCATTGTAAACCTCTCCCTGGCTGATGTGCTGGTCACCATCATTTGTCTGCCTGCGAGTCTTGTGGTGGACATCACAGAGACTTGGTTTTTTGGTGAAACTCTTTGCAAAATCATACCCTATCTCCAGGTAAGGAATTATTAGGTGATTGTTCTTTAAACTGAATTAAAATCCAACAATCCCTTTAAGCTTACATGTCAATGTAAAGTTTTATATACCCAGTCAGGCAGTTTTACTCAGCTGAAAATTAGCTCATATGTTAATAGTATTTCTTAGTATTTCTTAGTAGATTTGGAGTATTTTAAAGGTCTTCATTGTTATTGAAGTTATCCTTTTGTCCTCTGGCTGCTTTGGAAGATCTAAGAGGGTTTAATTTGGTAATAAAATTTATGAGACATTTTCATATGTTTCTCATGCCTCTTTGGCTGCATTCCCCTGACCATGCCTATCAAGTCTTTTTAAGATGCAAAACACCTGAAGCAACCAAAACTAAAATAAATTGTCTTCTGTTTTCTGCTTACAAAATTGAAAAACAAGTGAAGTCTATAAAAGGCTAAATATTGCTTAAGGTTTTCAGAATGCAATTTTCCTACTTTTTAACATCAGTTGAACTCAATGAGAACAGTCATTCTGGAGGCTGAGCTGTGGGTTTTTTAAATCAAATACATTTTCTGTGAACAGTTCAAAGAGCTGCTGACATGTATTTTATTTTTTAACCGCAGTACCTGAACATGTGCGTCATGGTTACAGCCAATGGTATTTGACCTGCTTGCTGGTATAAAAATATACTTCAGTTACCTTTAAGTTGATAAGATTGTTTGTTTATATTATTATTATTATTATTGACAATTGTTTTATTCAAACATTACATTACACGGTATATGGCAGTTTTCAGTAAGTATATGAATGTTTAGTTTTAGATTCTCCTGTTTGTCTCAACAGGGACCTTTCTCAGATTTTATACTAGTGGTATTTAGGTTAACCTACATTTCACTACCCTTTGCACTTCATGCTGATCCTCCCAGCCTCAAGTCTGCGATGTGTCCTTCTTCACATCCAAACACAACACTATGATAACACAATTATTTTTCATTTTGTTTATTCACAGTCTAAATGAGTATTTGGGGGAAAAAATGAAGGTTATATATGGAGCATGTTTTATTCACACCAGTCAGATGGATTATCAAACTTCTGATGACTTGCTGATCTTTAACTTGCAAGGTTGGAATTTAGTTTGCTTAATATTCAATTTTCAGACATAAAATCTTAAATTCCACTTTGGTTTCAGTTCAAATGCACCATAAAGCTCATTTGTCGAATGTCAGACCAATAGTTGACATGTGGATCCAGATAAGGTTAGGCTTAAAAGAACACAACAATACCTTAGAATGGAATCGTCAGTTCTGAAAAAAGAAAAACAATGGTGGGGTTTCACAGAGACATGTTTTTTGTCCTTTCTGGTGTTCTTTTCTGTGCTTGTTAAATAGTTTATTTGAATCCTTGAATGTAGCCAGAAAAGGTGCACATCTGTATGCATCTGCCAACCTAATGCTTGAACTAAAGAACTGAACTGAACATTTATTTCCCACAGGAAATTATCAGAGATTTTGAACTTCCAGACTTGCAGGAATTAATACTGACTAAAGTTCACTGCAAATTGGAGAAGTGCACCTTCAAACTCAATTAGTTCTAGTGCAACAACAAGCTCTGCATCTGTCCAGTTTTGCAGATTGCAGATTTTACTTTAAGATATAATATTCTTTCCTCTTCATTTCACAGTTCATTTTATAATATAGTGTGCACTTTGAAATATGTTTATGGTTTAGATTTATCATCATAGCTTTTAAATGTTGATTTATCACATGGAAAGGATTCTAAAACACATTATTGCATTAAATACTTTAAACTGCAGTCTGTAACTTTTACAAAGGACATGTTTTTACATATTTGCAGTGGGTGTAGGCAGAGGAGTTAAATTTTTGACAGATTGTCTCATACCATATTGTCATGACATAATGACAGTTTCAACAAATATGAAATGAACATATTTTCTCTTGAACATTACGCAAGCACAACCATGGAAATGACTCTTAAAAGTGAAAGCTCCTCTTGAATTTAACGCTAACAATAATTCTTTTCTACAGGTTTTTTGTAAAAAAATAAACACGTATCTTAAGAGTTTTATTTCATTCTGAATTAATGTTTAAGGTAGAAGAAGGAATCAGAAAACAGAAGAGCTACTTTGTGTTTGTTATTTGGAATTATTTGAAGTAAATGTTAAATGAGCCTACCTCCATTGTTTTTTAACCATAAAGCAATGGAGGTTTTTGGCAGGAAGGGTATGGAGCCAAGGTCCAAATATTAATTCTAGTCATCAGTGGTTCCCCTAGAAAATATTCATATTGATGGCCATACCAGACCAGCCAAACTTTTAAGGTGGTACACCTAAAAAAACACATACATACCACAATCAGTCATACAACATAACTTTGGTTCTTTGGGTTTTGCAAACATGCCAATAAAAGTTAAATGCATCTGTTATCAAAATCAAGTTTTCTGACACCAAGCAAATGGGAGATGTAATTCACCTTCTTTACTTTTTAAGCACAGAAAAAACAAACAAAAACAAAAAAACATTTGAAGTATCACAATGTCTTTTTGCTTCTTTCTGCTTTACTTTGTTTTTCCACAGACCATCTCTGTTTCGGTGTCTGTTTTGACATTGAGCTGCATTGCTCAAGACCGCTGGTACGCTATCTGTCACCCGCTTAAGTTCAAGAGCACAGCCAAGAGGGCTCGCAAAAGTATCATTGCCATCTGGGTCGTGTCGTGCATCATCATGATACCACAGGCCGTTGTGATGGAGTGCAGCAGCCTGCTGCCTGAACTTACAAACAAAACCAGTCTGTTCACAGTCTGTGATGAACACTGGGGAGGTTAGTTGTTATTTTATTTCCTTAAAGATATTCGGGAATCATGTAAAATAATAATAATTAAAAAAAAATGGTACCTCTTATTCTCTCCATGAAGCAGAAGATTACATCTGTGAATCAAAAAATAAAAATCAAGTATTTGGATTTTTTTGTTTTATGAAATTGGACAACAGAGCAGGAGACAGTGAGTTCACTAAAATGTTGTGATGCTGTGATTGCTGTGTGCAGAGTTGGAAAACGGAACAGCAAGTGGCTTGAAATGGTGTTAGAGTAATCCTGTCAGACTGCTTCTGTAATTACTGCCTTCAAAGAAAGAAAAGCTTTTTAAACCAATTCCCTGTTAAAGTGACTGCAGAAAATGATTCCCTTCATATGTCAGAAACCTTGTGTTTCATTTTTTAATGAGGAGTAAGAACTTACTAATGGATAAACAGAAATAAAGTGTCATTTCACAATGAGCAATTAATTTCATGGTTCTTTTCAGATAAGTTGCAAATTATTTTTAATGCAGTGATTAATGTATAGGCTCCACAGTGCTCCAACGTCTGCAGTCAAAATGACTTAATTTTCTTTTTCCATTTTTTTCAGCAATCTAATCTTTCTTTTTTTTTCTTTTTAACCTGATTATTCTTATTTTCATTATTTTGTCTCTTTTTTTGTTTTCTTTTTACAGCTGAAGTCTACCCAAAAGTCTACCACACTGGCTTCTTCATTGTCACATATTTTGCTCCATTATGTCTCATGGTCTTGGCTTATATTCAGATTTTTCACAAGCTGTGGTGCCAGCAGGTGTGTATCTTAAACTTAAAAAAACTCTATTTCTAATAATTGTAGTGAGCAATTTCAAAATGTTTGCTTTCTGTTGTTGAGGCAGCTGTTAGGTTGCTCAATGTCATCATTCTTCAGTAATTCTCTACAATTCTTTATGTTGTACAGCTTAGAAATGAATAAAAATTAAAGATTTAGGTTAATAATTTAATTTCAGAATAGAGAATATGTTTGTGTATAGTATACACTATATCTAAGCAAGTTTTTACTAGCTGTGTTCAACGTTAAGACTCTGAGATAACAAGTCAATGTTTACATATGTCGTATTCAATATTGTGCTATATTTACTAATTCTCTATTTTATTTCAATTGTTTCTTATGTTTCAATTGAGTTCATTTTTTACTGTCTATTTTGGAGCTGGTGTAATTATTTGCACCATTGTCTTGATCCTTAGTTCAAACTACTCTCTGAAATGTAATGATCTTCCTATATGTGTATCTCTGCACAACCTTGTAAAGATCATGTACTGTAAGTATTACTGTTTTAGGGTTTGATTATAAGATGTCTTCAACCCCTTCCATTTAATTTCCTTCACTCTCTGAAGTACTACACCCTCCCAACTAAGTTTCTACTCTGAAAAGTAAACTCCTTTTACTCTCCACCCCAGGGGTCTTGAGGTCCCTAAGTCTGCAGAGTACTACTCCTCTCAGGTCTCATAGAGGATCTATTTAGCTGGTTATTGGGGAAACTCACCTGCATTCTAATGACAAAACTGAGTATCTCATCCCTCTACTTTCTGTTACTTGGGCAGACAAGGGATCTTTCACTTTAACCCAAGGCATTGTCCTCCAAACTACCCCCAGTTGACGATTGCAATCTGTCGAACCATTTTGTATAATCCAAGGAAAAGCAGTCAAATAGTCAGTCACATTCACAGCAACCCTTTGATTCAATCTAATGGTCATTTTTACATTTCAGCTCAATGCCTTCCCTGCATAGATACCTACGTGTAATGAGTACAGTTTAGCCTAATAAAATACCCAGTTAGTACAGGTTGCATTAGATGAATAAAAATAATCTAGTGAGGTTATAGCATTTTGTAAAGACAGCAAGTTTATTTTATTTTTATTTTTATTTTTAGCATTTTTAGTCTTATTAGAGTTTGACTTTAACGTTTAACTCTTCAGTAGCCTTAATCAGCTCCTTCATCTAAGCTCAGTGAGAAGATTTACATGATAAATGCTCTCATCAGGGAAAACCAGATGATCTACATTACATTTCAACTCCCCTTGCAAAACAGGAAACAGTCTTGAAAGCATTATAGCATCCTGTTCTATTTTATTGAGCAAATATTATAATAGATATTAACCAGGGTAAAAAGTTAGGAAAGCCAACAACTACTCCATTAGTTGCCTCACTAAGCCCAAAATTATGTGCTTCCGGGTCTCATAAAGTCAAAGATAAGCACACGGTATTATTATATGTTTATGATTATTGTTGAAAGGCTCTGATATATGCATATATTCACTAACTAGATTCCTGGAAACACATCGGTGATTCAGAGGAATTGGAGGACTATCCAGTGCTCGGCTCCAAGTTCAGGATCGGGAGAGTCTGGAGGGGTGAAGACAAGCACAGTTTCCGCTGAGATCAAACAAATCAGAGCCAGACGCAAAACAGCTCGCATGCTGATGGTTGTGCTCTTTGTGTTTGCTCTCTGCTACTTACCGATCAGTGTGCTCAATATCCTGAAACGGTAATAATCTCTTCTGCTCCTCTATTTACAGCATCAACAGCCAATGAAAATGCACTGTGAACCAAAGGATTGGGGAGCTATGCATCAAAATAGTTTTTTTCCTCTAGTTTCTTTCTCATCTTTATGACTGCTGTAGATTTTTTTAAATGCATGAAATTGTGGCTTATTTTAACAAACGAGTGTATGACAAAACAAACTTGATGCCTATTTTCATCTTTCCTTTTGCACCTCCAGAGTTTTTGGCACCTTTAAGAACACAAACGACCGAGAAACAATATATGCATGGTTCACTTTTTCACACTGGCTAATATACGCAAACAGTGCAGCAAATCCTATCATCTATAATTTTTTGAGTGGTGAGTTTTTCAATCTCCTTTGTCTCTAACATTTTCTTCACAAAAGAACCTACATTTTACTGCCCTCTGGTGAACAGTTTTATATTAACACTTACCCAAATTCTTGGAGTTCCAATCTACAGTGTGTTGATAATCCAACCTGTATACTTTATATATTTCTTCATGGGTTTGAGTTTACTTGTTCACATACGGATTGGACTTTAATCTGTTAGTTCTGAAACATTTCTAAAGTCTGAGGGGGCAATTAAAGGTTACATTGACATGCAAAAGTGACAAAAACCCTTAACATTTTTGAATTTGTTCATATTATACACATAAGCTTCACACAGTTGCAATGTGAAAGGAAAAGGTCCAGCGGGTTTTATGTTTTTTATAAATAAGAATCTGATAAATTCAGTTATCTTGAGTCAATACTTTGTAAAATTACACCTTTCTGTCTTTTTGGGTGTCTCTACAAGTTTTGCAAATCTAGAGATGTGTTGTTTTGCCAATTCTCTGTTGCATAATAGCTGAAGCTCAGTAAGATTGGATGTGAAGTATCACAGTCAAATTGGCCGGCTTAATTTTAATGCTGGTTCTAGAAGTAATAATGATGGGCATGAAAATACTCTTTCTGTAAAGAAATAAGAAAATGCTTCTATAATCTTCAACCTACATTTTAAAGAATTGTGGTTCAGTATAAGACAAACGAGATTAGACTCTTAGGATTTTAGATTTTGAATTTCAGATTAAATCATACAATTTGAATCTTCCATTTAATGTGGTTTTTCAACATTTTATCTGTTCTTTTATTAATGTTTTGTCACTACCAATCCTTTCTGCGTCAGACACGGGGACAGCAGATGACAATTAGCTGGAAAGAAACTGATTAACACAGTTCATCTTGGCTAATTGAACAAAATGGTGTTTTTGTGCATGATCCCTCTTCCATTAACAAACATGAAATGCAAGTGATTCAAAGCATTTAATATTATATGCTTTCCTTCTAGGGAAGTTCCGCGAGGAGTTTAAATCAGCATTTTCTTGCTCTTGTTACGGGCAACAGCAAGACAACAACACGAGGATGAGGACGAGAGCAAACAGAGACAGCCGAAAGTCCATGTCAACCCAAGTTAATAATGTGGACAACTTGTCACGGCTGTCAGACCAGATGGTGTAGACATTAAGTACACGTGAGAGGTTTAAATATCCATCTGAAGGACACACTGAAGAATGTAAAAACTCTCTAAGGACATATTACAAAAGAGTCAATGGGATATTAGTGAACACTTTCAAAGAGTTTTCAGAAATTATTTTCTGGAGACTGTGATAAAATCTGTTTAATTTTAAAAGATGGATTTCTATAAACTAAATGATGAGACATTAATGTTCAGTGTTTCTTTTTTCTTTTGCTACACTCGTAAATAAGATCCACTATTTTCCATATTTAAACTGCGTTGACTTTAAAAATATATTTTGTTTCAGCAATCAATGTATTTATGTACTTATTTAATTATTTATTCTGCTCTAGTAGAGGAGTTGTGGCTGAAAAGATCAAGTCCCTTGCTTCTCAGGGAACCTCAATGAGTTTTGCTGGTAAAAGACTGACTGAAAATATGGAAAGAAGGTAATAAATAATTACAATTCTCAAATTATAGTATTAGTGGTGGTGGTAAACTTTGATTTGGCTTACTTTGTGAACAGCAGTACTGAAGTTCACCTTTTAGCCAGAACATGCAAACCAAAGAAGTCAAATGTTTGAATCTTAAACTATGTAAAATGGCAATTTTCTTCTTTATGGGAATACTATTTTGTGTGAATGCTTCAGGGTATTTTAAGGTAGTCTTATTAACTTATTGTGTGAGCACGAGAATGTATCCTTCAGAAAAGTATGTCTGGCTGCAATAGAATGAAAAATCTATTAGCAGGCTGGTTGCAGGGCAGAAGTATTTACAGGAGAAAAGGAAAATTATATGTTTTACAAATATTTCTTTAAAAACATTGGAAGGTGGTTTGAGAACATAAACCAAAAGCTTAATCAAAACCAGGGACAAAGTATGAAGGTCATATCTAACATTTTACATTTTATCCTAAACCTATAAGACATGGGAGTTTATTTATACCTACATAGGGCTGGATTGTGTAGAGCATTATTATTGTTATTTTTATTGTTGCAAGGCAAAATACGTTTTCTGCCGAGAAACATTTTACAAAAAATAGTGTAAAAAAATCTAGCGAAGGATTGATTATCATGCATCGTTTTGTTCTTAGGGATATTACACTAATTCCCAAAATAATGAAATGAATTATTGCTTAATCAATGTTATTCAGCATGGCAATCACTGCAGCTGTTGAAATGTCAACAGGTTACAACAATCATGTTATAATCAAAGAAAACAAAGATGAAAATTGGCTACGAAGGATATGCTTCATGTCTGTTCATTGACTTGTGCTGGACTGTGTTTCTGACCAGCTAAACTATTCAAGGTTTGCTTTGTTGAAAGTAATTGTGGACACTATTGGTGTTTCTTGTTTGTTTTGTTATTGTGATTATTTTTGCAATGTTAAAGTTATAGGTTTGAAAAAATATTTTAACATTTTGATCAATCATCTGA
Organism: Micropoecilia bifurca; assembly: GCA_903067075.1. Taxonomy (NCBI): domain Eukaryota; kingdom Metazoa; phylum Chordata; class Actinopteri; order Cyprinodontiformes; family Poeciliidae; genus Micropoecilia; species Micropoecilia bifurca. Next base: position 12,333 of record CAEGAF010089147.1, on the reverse strand, counting down.
TTGAAAACTATCGATTTTGATGTTACTGCTAGAAAAAAAAGTTTGCAATAATTTGAAGTATTACTGTGTTGAGCTTCATTTATTTGAACAAATGATTTTGCTTCTTCCATGCAGATGTACCTTCTAACTTGGTTTGAAATGTTGTGTCTTGTTTTTGTTTCTTATTGTTTGTAATCTAAACAGGAATATTGTGGTTGCTAATTTGTTCTATGTTTTTTTTTAAACATTCTTCATTACAGTTAACATCTTCAAAGTGCTTAAACTGTATGTGATTGATCAATAAATTATTTTTTTCAGTGTGCAATATATCAGTTGATATTCACTCTTTATTTACATCTTATTTGCACATTTTCATACGCCTCACAATTTTCACAGTATTTCTTGACTAATTGGAATAAGCAAAACTTTCAAAATCCTTTTAAGGGGCAATATGTGAAATTTACTTCTTTTTTTTTTAGCTTTTGCCACGTTAGAATGTTTTCTGTCATCAAAAACTGAAGTGTTGCTTTAATTCTTCATGCATGTTTGTGGAATCCTTGAATTTTTTATGGCAGAAGGTGGTTCTTAAAGAGACAGAGACTAATTTTAGAGTAGTTTCACAATCACAGTTTCTACTGTGAAATATGTTGATAAAAAAACTATTTCCTTCAGCAGAGACAAGGAATCTGTGTCAGTGGGATGATGAAGATGAAGACAAGGCAATAGAAAATGTTGCAAAAGATTAGAGATAGGAGAAGAGGTTTACCTTATATTAGGACACAACTAAAATTCACACATGGAGAAATTGCACTATCTCCAATCTGCTTGATGCACTCCACATTTTGCAGATGTTTAATGTTTATATATTTAATGTGTGATTTTCTTTTGTTTCACAATGGTGCCTTACATTATTCATTTTTTATTTTTAGTTGTAATGTGACAAAATGTAAAAAATAAATTAAAAAATCAAGAAGTATGAATAGTTTTGCAAGACAATGTAATTTTAACATCTTAGTCACATGAAACAGGAGGAAGATAAAATAAATTGATAAGGGTAACAGAAACAACATTGATATAGAAGCTCCCCAAAAACCCAAATGGGAAGACAGAACTCTTAATTGGATAAATCATTAAAATATATTCCCCAAATCTTCAAATACTGTAGAATTCTAAATTATGTAAATAGATTAAGAATGATGCATCTTTGCGTCTGTTTTGGGACAACAAGTAGAGGCTGTAATAAATGTGTTAGATCATGTTGACTCTGTGGGAGGTGAATCACTGCTTCAGCTGGAACTCCACAGAGAGGAGCGGATCAGGGGCAGATCAGACTCAGTCGTCACAGCAGCCAACATGCAGTGGATGCATCTGGATGTTGGACTTGTTCTTGGTGAGTAAACTTCACAAAAAGGTGCTTCAGCAAATGACAAAAAATTAACGCTTTTGTCCGTGAAAATTTGTTAATAGCTTTTCATCAAGACCGGTAATTAGTTGTAATGCAGCTGTAATCCGTGTAGTTAAGGAATATTATTTAAAAGATGTCATTTCAATGTGTATTTTAGGAATTATTTTTATGCAGATATCCAGTTTCAGCTTCTCATCTCCAGCTTCTGGGATTTTGGATTCAGTGGAGACCTGCATGTCAGACTTATGCAGCTGTGAGAGGGCACTTGTCGCTGGCAACTGTGAGGGTAAAATATCAATGAGAATAAAATAACATGTTTGCAATTGGATTTTTACTCTTAGAAATTTGACTTTTTGGCATAGATTTGTGAAACCAGGTGCCATGTAAGGTCTTGTGTCCATCTAAATCAGCTTTGTTTATGAAACCTAAAATTAATTCCCCAATTCAAAAAAATATTATTGTTTCTCTACCCGTAATCTGAATAATTGATGGTTACACAAAAACTATGGTTTATTTATGTCTTGTGTTTTGAAGAGATTATTAATAATAATCAAACCTTAACTCTTTTTTTTAAGTTTATCTCATTTAATTAATAATGACATTGTATGATCTGTTCTGTGTTATTCAGGTTCAGGTTAAGTATCAATAATGCAGAGCCTTATAAAGATTATTAATATGTTTAACCTCTAAAACTGACATGAGGTGTAAAGCAACTGACAAGTGAGGTAGAAAACACCTGTTGCATAGAAACTTCACCAGCTTATGAAAAACCCTGTTTATCTGCCTTGCTCTTCTGTTTGTGATATTCAAGATGACAGGTGCCAAATAAAGGGTTCAGAGAACTGTAACCTGACCATCCAGGCTGCACTGGACCAATTTCCATCCCTGCAAGGATGTGTGTGTACATGGGAGGAGGAGCTCTGTGACTCCATACAAGCACTGGTCACACAATGCCTCCAAAAGCCAGGTGCTGTGTTTCTCTCATTCATCGCTTGGGTTAAGCATTAATCTCTGAAATTATGGTTTTGTTTACCAAAGGTGATGAGATATATAAACATGGGTTGCTCTATGGTAGAATATGTCCAGAAAAGCACATAGTTTAAAGAGTATTTGTTGTTTGAAAACTACTTCTGTGTCTTCTTGTTTGAACAGTAATTCAGCAGGGGAAGATCACACCGACTGACTGGAAATCAAGTAATTTAGCAAATAATGGTGAGAATGATTAATTTATTATGAAAATGCACAATGGGATATACAATACATCCATTTCAAATTGTCATATTGATATGAACTTCACACCAGATGTCTGTAACGACCTAAATAAGTAACACCTAAATTATTAGAATGGTACAGTTTTAGACAAACTTTCTGGTATTAATTAAATACTCAGAGACGTCTGTTTTGGGCTGTGACAAATCAAAAATATGTATCCTGTGCTTTTAGAAACTGGCCTTATGCATTGTTCCACACATACAAAGAAAAACAATTGAATCCCTTTATTTATCTATGTTTTAAGACAGGGATTGAAAAAGGAAATAAATGCTACACATTCTTAGTGAAATAGAGTCTATAGAATCTCTCTTTAAATTAATTGGTCTGTTTCTCCTTATCTTAATTGTACAAAGTTTGCCAAAACAGTATGTTAGGTTGTATCACGTTTGCTGCATAATCTTCCCACCCCAATTGTCATGTTATGGTGCTACTCGGTTGGTAGCTCCCTAAACTAGGACAAACCAAACTGATGTTGATTTGTAATAATAGGTATTTCATTCTTAAACCATTTTTTTGTTTCTTTCTTTTCCCTTCTTTTTCTTTGAGTTTTTACAAGTCATCCACTCTGTCCCTTTATGAAATCTAAATTGTGGACTAAACCGGAGCTGGTTGCCACAACATTCAGCATAAATTTCATATCAACAAGCCCACGTATATGAAAATATATGTATATGTTCATCACTCACTTTCCCTGCTATAGATGTGCTTCTTGGAGTGCGTGAAGGCTCTGCATCCTGTGTGGACCGCATTGGTCTTTGTGTGAGTGAGTCCGTGTGCAACAAGCACCTCACACCTGTTCTTCAAGCGTGCATGGCTGATGAGTGCGACAGTAAAAGGTGTCGGCGGGAAATTCAACAGTTCTACGGAGGCATGCCTCAACAGTCTGCCGAGATGCTGGTGATGTGCGAGTGTGACGACTCAGATCAAAGCTGTTTGCTCATGAAGTCCGGTCTGCAGAGTGGGGCTTGTGGAGCTGAGACAAGGATCTGCCAAGAAAGGGTCACTCAGTGTGTCCAAGACAGCAACTGCAGGTAGGTTCACCTCCAGTCCTAAAATAAAAAAGCAAATGCATTTATTGTGATAAAAGGAATACTTCCTGAACTGGAAGGAACTTGAGTTCTAAAGATTCATGCCCTGGAGAAGATCCAAAAATTAACACAAAATATTTGTTGGGATGAATTTGTATGCAACTATTTGTGCATCCTGCGATGAGGAACTAATGTCAGGCAGCAAGGTAACATGAATCAAGCAGTAGACATAAGGTATGGTAAGATCCAAGACAAAGAGCAGCTGCTTATTAAAGATAACCAGGGAGAAAAAAAAACACTAATGAAAACCTTGGTTTTCAAGTGGATTCTAACATGAAGGTCTTTGAAAACAGTAAAATTGTCTGAAGACTGTATTTTGTGACTCAGGCTTGAGAGTCCTGTAAAAGACTTTTGAAATGTGTGGAGGAGTAGGAAGGAAAGGGGGAGGAAAACTGGTGCTAGATCTACTGCCTGGGTAATGGTTAAAAATGATGTGAAAAAAGTTGGAATCAATAAGAACTGACTTTTGATCTTTTTGCAGAGAGCCAAGATGATTACTGCTGATGAAACCTTTTAAATATAATGGTTTTATGTGTCATAAAAGCAGGGAGGTGGCAGTCACAATTATTGGAAGAAGAAAATCAATGAGATCAAGTGAAGCTGTTGATTTGACAACTGGCTATTTATAAAAGGAGTCAAAGATTAAAAGTCATTTTGTGCCATTCTAGATGAGACAGGGTCATTCTGTTCTCAGTGCAGCGTAGTGTCTGTGTAGCACTTTTGCTGTTCATTCTCCTTGCCACAAGTAGGTGGCAGTGGCATAACATCAAAGGTTCAGGCTTGATGGCTTGAAGCAGCTCAAGTTGTAGTTGTAATGTTCTAAAAACAAAACATTAAAATACTGTTGATACAGATATTGGCAAAGTAACCCTTGAAAAAGCGAAACCAAAATCTTTGGATTTTTATCAAGAATATTACAGTGAAATTCTCCATTCAACCTTTAACCAGCTACATACACTGGGAGACAATTCCCCTCCAATCATGTGTGCAATGACTCACAAACTGTTCAGTTGTATTCATCAGTATTCTGTGAAGTTATTCATTTTTTGCAGCAAATTTAAAATGAGCTTTTGCATGCTTTTTCTTAAGCAGCACACAGTTAGTAGATATGAATTATTAATAGTGGATGAATTATCCTAGGAATACCACATTACTCAATTTAGTCGAATTTGTATGATTTACTTTTACTTTTACTTTTTTTGGCTGTGTGTCAGACTAGCAACCAATGGATATACCTTCCATCTTGTGTGGCAATAACTTGAGTCAACTCTCATCACCTGTGACTATGTAGCTACAAGATAAGCCAGTGATACAAAATAAATTATAGGAATTTTTTTTTAAAAAGCAAATTTTTATTATTTTTTTGACAATGACAACGTTGTGAATGCCATCTCTACTAAAAATGTTGCCTATTGTGGTGAAGGGCATGCAGGAATGTCCCATACAAACAGAACACTCAGTTCTGTTCTCATCCTCAAGTTATATCTTAGAACAGTGCGCTTGTTAGGAATGTGGACCTCTTATCAAAACATGTTGCCAGTGTGGTTGTTTTTCTTCCTGATTCATTAGGCACCTCTTGAAAACACTCCAAGAGAAATGTTGGAACCATGAAGAAATCCTATGCAGTGAAAGAAATCTCCCAGAAAATGAATGTTTTACATTAAAGGATCCATCTCTTATGCTTGGTGAAAATTCTGAATGTAGAAAGTCCTTCTTAGCCACTTTGGGTACAGTGCTTCATCATCCCTGCATGTGCACAGGAGTTCACAGCAGTCATCTACGGATGTGCAACGTGATTCTTGAAGTATTTCACAACAGACTACACTTCAGTAAGTAGTGTGTTTTTCTTCTAAGAAGTGTTTCAAATAATTATTTTCATTATTTTTAAGAATTTGAATAACTGTTCTTTTTTTCCAGTGAAACTGGTGAAAAGCAGCAGCAGCCCTTCCAAGCCACCTGAAATCAATGAATCTAAGCAGAGTCAAATGTGGTCATATGGTAAAGCAGCTTTTGAAATTAAATCATTTTTATTTCATTCTGTAATAGATACTAAATACCAAAAAGCATAAAACTAATATGATAAAAATTGTTCTTTGGTGTTTCTTTTTAGGTTACCTCTTGTATGCTTTTTCTGCTCTCTTCCTTGCTGGAGTTGTCATAATATCATCTCTGGTTTTTCTCAGTAAGATGCGGTATGTCAATAATGTATACAGCTTCTTTGAAAGGACTGACATTTCTCTGATGTTGCAACAGCAAAACATTGTTTTTCATCATTTTTTTCTTGTAGGTTGAAAAGGAGAGATCAGATAAAACTTAAACATCAGAAGAAGGTGAATCATGTCATTTTATAATACAACATCCCTTTCATAACTATTTTTTAGTTTCATATTTTATGTGGTTCAGATTCTCAAAGGTTTTTCTTCCCTTGTGTATTTATCATCGTATGATGATTAATGGAGCATTGAGTTTGAAGGTTTTAGGCATTTAGAGGAGGTGCTACCAGTTGGAATAAGCAGTTTGGTTCATACAAAGTTAATTAAACTGGAAGAAATAACATGTTCTATTACCTGAAGTTGGTTCTAGATGACTCAGAGATTCCTGAGGACATTTTTTTATTAGCAACTGTATCTGTCACTACTCCTTTTGGTTTTAAATAGATAATTGTATCTGAATGTATCTGCCTGGTGGAAGTTAAAATGTTGCAAAATAAATTCCCTACTCAAAGTATCACATCCTGGAGTCATTCAGTAACTTGCAAAACTATTTACACTTTCCTGAAAAGTACCAAAAGACTTGAAGCACCATGGAGATAAGTTGTAAAAATACAGCAGGTATGGAAATACTTCCCAAAAGATGAACTGCATTATTGTGCTCAATTGTTGTTGTAGTGTGTATCGTCTTTCAAATCTGAGGACAAAACAGTTCAAAGGGATGATTGAAAGCCCAAAATTAAAATGGATCTAATTTCCATGATTAATGGTTGTAAATGGCACACATCAACCACAGAAAACATAACTTTGTACTGTTGGAGCTCCTCCTCTCAAATCTTCTTTTATCTGATTTTCAAAGGGTCCTGGACAGAATAAACATACACTGCTGTGATCTATTTTAGATAATATCAAATTAAAATCCAGAGTCTTTTTAGATGCCATCTTTTTATTATATATTGCAACTTGGCAAGACAGACACAAAAATAAATAGCAATTAACTTTGACCTTCAGTATGATCACAGTCATTTCAATCAGGGATAAAAAAAAACCAAACCAGTTAAGGAGCTCTGACTCCTTCATTTTTGGCATGGCAAAAATAATTGGGTTCTTTGGGTGGTTTAGATTGTAGCTGCAATCTAGCAGGAAAAATAAACACTTTAACCCATTGGGTAGAAACTGATAATTTAGTTAATGTTAACATTAGCTGTAATTAATGCAGGATGAATACACGACCAGCCACAGCACATTTAAAAACCTGTTCAGTGATGCTGTGGAAAGTGGTAGAGTGAACCCATAGATCAACTTAATACCTTGGACAACTTGGACTGGTTCTGGACACTATTAAGGTCCTAGCAGTCAGAAGTTCAATAAATTTAAATACAAAGGTGCAGAAAGCAGATCTGAAAAGAAAAACAACAGAATACACCCTCAAAAAGCAAGAGTTGTATAAATGTGCATAGAGTCTTCAAAGTGTCCTGCTTCTTGCCTGAGCCACCTTGGAGTTTGACCTGCGACCTAAAGCGTTGCATATAAAGTCACCGGTTTCTATGACTTTGTCAAGGTTCACTCCCTGTGAAGCAGAAAGAGCATGCATAGAATATATTTCTATATTTCCACTACTCAAGGCAAAACAAAAAAGCAATAATTCGGGTTAGCAGCACAAAGACAAACACAACAAAAAAATGAAACTGCAATAGAAATATTCCACCAGCAGGGGTAGGGATTGTTAAAGAGTTCAGTGCAGTGCCTTCTTGCTCTTGCATAAGTTGTGTAAAGACATTGATATTGGAAAAGTAAACGTTTACAGAGCAGCGTATTTGCAGAGCAATCAGTTTATGTCAATATGGTCTGAAGGATTGTGTGGGTTTGGTTTTCTGGGGGATTACTGAGACATGATATACAGCAGGTCTGCCAAACTGAACTATAAAGACAAACTTACAGTTTCAATGCCCATGCCATGGAGCATGTAAAGAACATCCTCTGTTGAAACGTTGCCAGATGAACCCTGAGCGTAGGGGCAACCGCCGAGGCCTGCCACTGCAGAGTCCACCACAGAGACGCCCATCTGTGAGGACAAACAACAGGGACATTCAGCACCTCTGAGCAACCTTCACATCATATTAAATCCAGGAACAATCTTGTTCTGTTTGATTGTTCTGTCTGGTGTCCCTGCACCTCGCCAGACCTGCGGTCATGTTTTACGGCTTTTCCGGGGGACTGTGGGCTCTGCTCCTGGAGATGAGTGGGCAAAGAAAAGCCCCACAGTACGGCCTAGTCATCCTCTCCGCCAGCGTTCACTGCCAGCGCTATATAATTATGGTCTTGTTCCTGAGAGAGGAATATTATAAATACTGAACAGGACATTTTATGTGTTACTGATCCTCCTGGTTACTCATGTTTTTACAGGACTATTCTGCTCTCGACCACAGGGATTATCTTTCTTGCCATTTTTTTTTATCATCCACACTTGTCAGTGTGACATGTCTCCAAAACTGAAAACAAACCAATCATTGTTGTAGTTTAAAAAGAACTTGTTTAGGTACAAAAATTAAAAAAATATATTTTTAACATCTGACACTGTTGGAATATGTTGAATTAAATGCAGAGCTAAAATTCACTGAAGTAATTAAATGTATTGTATTAAATCTTAATGTGACAGACTAACATTAAATAATGCATAATTGAAAACTATATTGTAACATATAGCAAAATCCTTTCTTTGAGTAGACTCTGATGTAATTCTTTCTATAACGCTGGCTTGTGTTGGAAGCTGTGATCCTCTGAAGGTAGATAGCTAATCAAACCTCAAGTATTTGCTGCCTCGAAAATATATTCTTCGAGGATTTTTCTTTATTTAGCTATGTCCATCCTCCCCTAAACTCTGAGCAGCTTTACTGTTTCTACATTAAAAAAAAGCTTGCCTGCAGCATTACGCTGCTACCACTGGTTGGAGATTTGATTTTTTGCTAAATCTGGTGTGAATATTTTTTGATCATTAAAATTCACTGTCCAGTTCAAATAAAATCTAATTTGTTCAATTCAATTTATTTTCCTGCACTTGTCTAATACGTTTCTTGCTCTTGATGATGTTTGTTCAATAATGCTCTCTGAAAAGACTCTAAGGAGAATTAAACTTCATGCTTGATGACTCTTGTAAGGGATTTGGTTGCATTCTGTTTTATTTGGGGGTTTTATGGTAAAACCCAGGACAGAAATATGCCCCCACTTTTCTTTTTCTTTTCATAAAACACAAAAGGACACCCTTGTTGGTAACACTTTATTTGAAGGGAGGTGAATAAGACTGTCATGACACTGTCATAAACATGACATAACACCTGTCATGAACATAAATAAGCCTTCATGAATATTTATGACTGTTGTCATAAAGCGTCGTTCGGTAAATTATGACGCTAAATACAAAGTTGACATTATTGAAAATGTCTTTATTATGACAACTTGACATTAACCAAGAAAACATTATTGATATAAATTTGTTATAAAAGTATTACTCATTGCACTTTAAAAATTAGGTAACTTTATGTTATTAAAGTTAAAGTTTAATCAGTAATGATTTCTTGGTTAATGTCAAGTTGTCATAACAAAGACATTTTCAATAATGTCAACTTTGTATAATTTACCCAATGACTCTTTATGACAACAGTCATAAATATTTAAGAAGGCTTATTTATGTTCATGACAGGTGTTATGTCATGTTTATGACAGTGTCATGACAGTCTTATTCACCCCCCTTTAAATAAAGTGTTACCCATTTGTTTTAAACAAATGTGTCCTTTTATGTTCACTTTGTGAGTTAAATTCCAAATAAAACATGCTGAGGATGTGGTCATGACAAGTGTATATATTAGAATAGAAATATCTTTTATCGTCTCACATTGGGGTAGTTCAGGTGTAAGCAGCATCAGGATGTAATATATGTTCTTCTACTATTTAAATGTAAATGTACAGACAAAAATGAATATTACTGGAAAAATAAAAATATTCTGAGCACATGAACACATATAACAACAGACACAAGAATTTTGTTTGTTATGCAAATGTTCCAAGTCACCATGAGTTTACTACTATTTTCACACCAAAAGACACCAAAGCCAAAACTTCTGGTTTCAGTCAGTCTGTGGATGTTTTCCACATGTTTGTGGGACTATCATGAGAATATTAAAGTTGTTTTCCAGCTTCTGTGTCAGAGCCAGATGTCGGAGGATCCTACAGTGAGACTAAATTAACACAGTGGTCCTCTCAGTGGCATCCGGGTCACATGGTGCTTCCACCCCGTGGAGCACGACCAGGCAACTTAAATTAAAAAGGAAAAGGACCTTTACAGCTATTTTGGAACAATGAAGCTAATTGGGTGCTTTTCTTGCAGACAAGAACCTGCTTCTTTCAGGGTTTGTCTGAGCCAGCAGTAATTGCTGTTTGTGTTGGCAAAGGGAGAGAAGGAGGTGTATGTTACCCGTGCACCAGGTTTCCAGACCTTGGTAAAAGCCAGAGGAGGATACTTTTCAAGGCAGATCTTTTTTTTTTTTTTTTTTTTTTTGTAAAATAAACACAGAGTTGTAATCTTCCATGTCAATCGTCCTGCTCTAAGCTGCCACCACTATAAGGTCACAAGCCTTCAGCATGAATGTAGCCCCTCAACAGCATCTCCTGTACCGCTAATCATGCAGGAACTGGTGGTCAGTCCTTAAGCTTTCCAACGCTCAGTTAAGTTTGCAGTGCCCAGAAACCAGATGTGTGCTTAGCATAAAAAAATAATATTCACCAAGCTGTGGCTGTGTGGAAAACAATGCATTCCTGGATAAAGACAATGTGCCTTTTCAAACTACAATGATTTGGGGTAAGCATGTTGGCATTCTGAACTGCGTGTGGATGAGGCTTTCGGAGGGACATAATCACAATTTAGTATGAAAAGTGCGTCAAAGGAAAAGCAGTGTGTATTTAAAACGGTATATGAAGCTGAGATACATAAACAAAGGAGCTAAAACTAAACTGACACATGTCCTACAGTGAAACACAAACCTCCTTGTTCCAAAAATGTAAAAAAAAAAAAAAAAACATAGCAAGAAGAAAGCAAACCAAAGAGCACTGGAAGACGAAAAAGGTATTGTGCCAAAGAAGCCCACAGAATATCGCTTTACTTCACACTTCTTTATGTATTAAAATTAAGGAAATGTAAGAAAGTTCTGTTTTCATGCAAGCCTTTTCATGCATTGGTAGGTTTACTGTATCCAGAACAAACAATGTCCTCAATCCAAATGCAGAATGTCTTAAGTAAAACTCTGGATCTTTCAAAAAGTTCAAAGAATTATGCAATTGAAAATATGTTAATTTAATAAATTTTTACCTCAATGTAGAGCCTATTAAAAAAACTGTAAAAGAGAGAGAAATAATTCAAAATGAAAATAATACCATCTCAGTGCAACATTCTAGCCTTAATAAACAGTTTGGGAAATACTGAAAATGTATACATTTGGTATTCAAATGCTTAAACATTGTAATGGGCCTTAAAACATAACTTTAACGCATTCAATCACACCCCTGTACGTGCTGATCACACCCGGCTCCTTGCTCTGTGCCTGGCTGCCTCTCTTTCTCCAAATGCCATTAGCATTGACACTGATAATGGAGAATAGACAGTTTTCCTGTAAAGGTAAATTGTTTTTACTCCATTATCGGTGTTGCAGCAAACTGACAATCTTGAACAGCACAAAGTGTCAGAGATGTGCATTTCTGCAGATATGAAGCAGGGCCGCAGGGAGGAGACACAAGAGTTTGATCTTTTCACAGATTCTCTGGCTCATATTGTTAGGATATGAGTACATCTACAGAACGTGACAAAAAATAAAAAGAAAGAATTATACTGAAATAAACTAGAATTTGTGATATTTTTTGTGAACCATAGAAAATTATAAGATGGGATTTCAATTAAAAATTTTTTTTAAAATGCTCTGCTGTCAGGTAGCAACAACTGACACTCTGATGATGATGATCTGATTGCTGCGTCTTATAATACAAAATGTTGTAAATGTGCAAGACATCCTGAAGAAATAAGACCAACAACAAGTTCCTCTGATGCTACCTGACTGCCAGCCGTCCCGTAAAGAGAACATAGGCTACTGTAAATCCCAGACGCAGTAGTGCACACTATACCAAAATTGCAGGAACGGATATGAAAATTTCCATGCCAAGCCTGTGAAATCTAACCACATACGTTGTCATTGTGTGACCTGCCCCAGTAGGTTTCAGACAAAGCTACCCCCGACCTCCTGAAAAAAAAAAAAAAAAAAAAAAAAGAATTTAAAAAAAAAATGTTTTTTTTTTTTCTGTAACAAAAGATGTGAATCAGGGGTGACAGAAGTGG
>CAEGAF010089140.1:0-15531 GCA_903067075.1 Micropoecilia bifurca | reverse complement strand
TGTGTGTGTGTGTGTGTGTGTGTGTGTGTGTGTGTGTGTGTGTGTGTGTGTGTGTGTGTGTGTGTGTGTGTGTGTAGTAGTGCAAAAAAAGTGTGTTTAATGGCTTTTGGCATTGCTACAGAGTTTCAACAACTTGGAATCTAGGCCATGACAGGCACAACGAAGAGGCAAGAAAACATGAATTAATATCCAAGGAAAAAGGATTTAAACTGCCAGAAAGCACTGAGGGAAAATAATCAGCTGCACATCCCAGAGAGCCCTGCAACATGAACCCACATCAGCTTCAGGGCTCTTTCATGTCGTTGCCTCAGAAACAAATAAGAAAGAGTCCAATATATATTCTCATTCTGTAGTCCAGCTTCCTCCAGTGTTGGTCTCAGTCCGAAGCTTCATGACTTGATGAATCAGTTTATCTGTTAACTATAATATGTTATATGATCACAGGGTTTGACTGTTTGGATCATTTTTTTTCTGCCTGTTAATGAAGGCAACATAAGAGTTGAAACAAGGGGCAGCGTATTGTATTTGACTAGGAAGTCAGCTAAAAATACAGAAGCAAATATTCTGTTGAAATAACAAACAGTAGCCAAGATAACAGAGACGCAGAGATTTTAGGGAACTGGGGAATGGAAAGCTGATGTTACATGCTTAAAGGGCCAGTCCGTATATTCTTAAAATCCAATTATGAGCAAGAAAAATGTATTGCTAATGGACTGGGAAGTTATTTTCCCAGCATGTAACCCATTTTGTGCGACAGACTGGCGACCTGTCCAGGGCGTACCCCGCCTCTCGCCCGGAACGTCAGCTGGAGATAGGCACCAGCAACCCTCCCGACCCCTCTAAGGGACAAGGGTGCAAAGAAAATGGATGGATGGATGGGTAACCCATTTTGCTGCCTTTATCTTGTTCTCGGGATTTTTCTTTCTCTCACACACACATTTCCAGCAGACAGATTCGGCAGAAGTCGGCGCCTAATTGCTTGCCGTGTTCACCTTTCTGTTGCTCAGTTGTTACAGTGCGTCTTGATCCTGGCTGTCTTTAACAAGATGTGACTCTTAGTGTTTGTTCTATCCCACACTTTCTATTTAGAATTTGTCAGTTTTAAAGTAACACTGGGGTGTACAGTTAAATCATCTACCTAGACAGACTTATCCTGCTCCATTAATGTTACTGCAAGTATTTCTGGGAAGCTTTCTAACAGATTTGTACGCTTAAAGAAGTACTGTGCATTTTATAATTGGTAATATCTCCTTTACCTGTAGAAATGGATTATATCACTGTGAGTTTGTAAGAAGTAAATAAAGTCTCTTAACAGATAATCAAACATTCAAAGCACTTGAGAAAGTTTTAGCTACTGAAGCTAATTATAGACTTTTGATATCCACTGATGTAGACATTGTCTGATTGAATGAGTTTAAATGCCTTAACTAATTTAATCCCATAGTTAAAGCTTTTTGGTGTCTGGAAAATGATCAGCTTCAAAAACCTCCTGAATGTTGAGTCGCGTTCGACAAGCACTGCGCTGTTACCTAGCAACCCCAGCGCAGCCCAGTCCAGCCCATCACCTAGCAACCAGCCCGAGGAACCATTTTTCATTATATAACCTCATCATATATATGGATATATATACAGACTGGTCTCCTCATAACCACTTTCTTAATGCTTAAAAATAGACGTACCAAAAAGGGGCAGTTGGTGTCACGCCTACAGAACTGACATTCATATTTCTGACATTTAGATGAGAGTAGCTTCATTCTATTTCTCCTAAAATATAATTAGTAACTGGGGAAAACAGCATTTTTTGTGTGTTTTCTGTCCTATAATTTCTCCTTATGTCATACTGCTGTGTAACAAGGACCCTAAGGATGAAGTTGGGTCAATGACATCCCTACCTTTCTCCCCTCTTTTATTCTGGTTGAGTCTCTCACAGGCCCAGTTTAATTAATCACATGGTCTAAACTTTACAACCTCTTTCTCCTCAATTCTCTTTAATTACCTTTGTTTTATGTTTGCACTGACAGCCACTCAAATTTCTTAGGCCTGTGTAACATGGTAATAATGAGAAAAGTCCTGTTGTGTTCGGCGTGTCCTATTTGCTCCACTTTGTATGATTGTTTGCGTGGAGGCGAGGGTGTATTGGTGTAAGTGGGCTGCTGTCAGCGATGCCAGAAAAGAGTCTGTTTTAAATCAAATCCACTTATCTGATAATTGGAGCAGCATATTGATCCACTTCCCCTCCCGGTTTGTTGACTTTACTTCTGTGATAGCGGTGTGTCGAAGGAGATATCTGGGGGGCTCGTCTGCATCCAAACACCAACAGAGCGTCTTCTCAGACTAAAGGAAAGCAACACTGCCTGCACTAGTAACAGTAGATAAATGATACATGAGGGAAGGGTTTTGCACACAAACACCAACAGCAAAGCTGCAATTTTTTAAGCTCCTTGTAAAAAATATTGACAAAGTTTCTTTGACATAAAAATTGTGTATCCTATTTTTTATCTTCTGCAAAAGCCAGAAAGCAAATTCCAGCTACATGAATACAATGTTCGACATTGTAGAAAGCTGTGCAAACTACATCCCAAATTTGGTATTTTATTCGTACTGCAGTCATAGATGTCATAGCAATAGACAATTTTGCTTTTAAATGTATCTGGATGGAAAATCAGCTTTTATGGTTTGTAACACACTTTCATACACACAATTAGATCCTGTCTTCATTAACATGGATGTTTGGAAAACAGATTTTCTGCACCTCATGCTCATGCAGGCTCAGTTTTGTGTTATTTTACTGCATTTGTGTTTGTTGTTGTTGTTGATTTCTTAAAAACAAATATCCATAAAAACTACATATCTATTACTGAAAAGAAGTAGAGCATTTTTTTCTGTCTTCCTTTTTTCCGTTTTTGTTTCCACTAAGTTTCAAATGTGAGGAAGAATTCTCAACAATTAGACGAAGTAAAGAGGAAGGGTTGGGTGAATGTTGCAAAAATGTGGTTAAACATTGTGCAATGATCTGGGGTTGCTGTAGTTGAACAAAGTCCAGTTGATCAGCAACATTACGATCTTAAAGAATTAGGTCAGAGAAATACGGAATGACCAAGTTATTCCATGAATTGATTCTTTTTCCTTCCCTGTTGAGAATCTGTCTGGACTTTAAGACGAAGGCTTTTTTCATTGGATGGACTCTCCAAGATGTTGGTGAAAAATTAATGCAACACTGGATAGAAATAAATCTTGTGACATTGCAGAAGCTCATCAAAACAATGCCACAGCAAATCTGTGCTATAATTTAAACCACCAAATCAATTCTTGGTGTCAGAATCTTTAGCTTTTGCTTAGCAATAATCATTTGCGCACCTTGCACAAATGAAATAAGTAAAAGAAGAAAAAGATTTATTAGGACAAAGTGAAAGAATAAGACTTACAAGCAAGAACTTGAGTCTCACTCCATAGAGAAATAAGAGATAAATTATCCCCACTGGAAAAACACCAGATCTCCTCTTGTTGCATTTCTTAAAACAAACTTCATTGTCATTTTTCTCTCATTGTTTCATTTTTCTACCATGTGACTAATGCCAGCCTCTGGCAGGAGGTGTGTTAAGTCAGTTTGGTCACAAAAACCAGAGCTATGCATGAATGTCTGCAGAGAGTTTAATTATGTATTAGAGCTTTGTGTTTAATGCTTCGGACCTCATAACACGCTGTCTTCTTTTAGAGTATTAGGCCTTTTGCAATATATACGACACACCTAAAATATCTGACCAGATGCATTGAAAGTTGTGGCATCTGGTGTGAAACTATGTCAGACTATAAAAGGTCATACCTATGGCAATACTAGATAATGTATCACTGGGAATTTTGGAAAAATCTGGAAATTCCTTACAAAAAAAATAATATGTACTTTAGAAATTGCCCTATTAAAATCACACTAGCAACTTGGTACCAGTTTTAAAACCATCCTACATCCAAGTGCAAAATACTTCTCTCATTTGATGTAATAATAGATTTATTAGATATTTCATAATTTATTAAAGTCTTTCAGGTCATGAATAGAGACAGAAATGTAGAAAAGAGATATGGACAACTTAAAAGGAACATTCAAAAACAGAGGAGGAACCTGATGTAGGGCAATACTTGTTTTACTAGTTTTATTTTCCTGCCATAAAAGAAAACCTGGTATCCAATATTATCATTGTATTTGGGAAAGTAAGTGACAGATGAGTTAATGTTAGACTGCAGGATAACAAATGCATCCCTTTTAGAAATGGTACTGTTATGTTAATAAAAATAATTATCCAAGCAAAGGTTATTTTTAATGCATTTAATGTGGAGATATGCATTAAAGTCACCTGGATCAAACATGAAACACAAGAGTGAACAAAAACATTGATAATAAACCATCCATGTTCTGTTTTAGGTGTTATATAAAGGCTTTATGGTTGTCGTCTTTCATTTGTTCGCTGCTTACATGCAAGCTGTATACAGAATAATTATGTTAGCATCAAAGCATGTGCAACACATGAGCACAATTATCAGGTTGTTGAAATATAAGGAAGTTGAAGCAACTATGAATACTCCCTTCCAGCCTTCATGTACAACAAGCTCCATAGCATAGCACAAGTTTCAGAGTGTTTCCTCATCAGAGGAACGAGCTGTGATTTAATTTAGATAACCACGCTGAGTGAATCCATGCTTTGCATAACAATAAGGAAAAAGTGTGAAGAGTGTTTGTTTACTTCTAACTTTGTTAATACATCAAGTAATGCTTCATTCTGTGCTCCTACTGCACATTGCATCACATAACAACATGCCACCCTGCCATGATTCCCTCACCCTGGAGAACCTCTGAGCAGCCGTTTAACCCAGATTAGCCCTTTACTCTGATCTTCAAATAGATATTCAGCTCAGCTACTCCTCTGCTTATCCCTCCTCTCCCCCAACTATTTTCTATCCTTTGGGGACGGCTTATCCTAACAGAAAACCATTGCAGAGCGGGTGGAATGTGACAGGGCAGGGGATAGAAAAACAGGGTAGATACAAACGAAACTAACACTCGTTATTAATAATTCATTGCCGGCTTTCTGCGGCCCTCAGACTAAATCTGAAGGCATTTCTGTGGAATTCCTTCATCAGCGCAGCAAATAACACGAAACTCAGACGTGAGGATTGTTTGATTCTTTTGAGTAAAGAATATTACAAAGAATTTGTAATAAGGCTGTTCCATTCTTTGTTTAATGCTTTTTTGTGTGTGTACAGTTTTTATAATCATATGCTTTGTGTGATTTTCTCTGAAAAATCTCTACTTCTGTCTCTGTCTAAAAGGCTTTGTTCCAGAAAATGTTCTCATTTTGAGAAGTCGCTTTCTTTCTAAATCACAAATAATTGACTTTCATTTTATATTTTAATAAAATAATAGTGTTTCTATTAATCAAGTGATTAAAACATGAGTGATTCTGTTAGATAATGAAAAAAGGAGAAGGGACCAAGCAGCAGTTCAAGCTCGAGATATCCTAAGCTTGAACATTACAGCTCAAGATATTTTTTTCACTCATTTTAAAATGTGAAACTCGTTTAGATTCATCACAAACAGAGTAAACTATTTCAATCACTTTTCTCACAGTTTACGCCGAAAATGTACGGTTTCAGAAAGCGTGTTAGGAAAAGCTGCTCTAGCAACAGCTTTTCCTAACAGCTTCAGAGGATCGGCGAACAAAATTCAGTCCGAAAATTGGTGCGGCTGCAGTCGGTGGATCAAGACCCACTTTACCCAGATGAATCCCACACAGGGGCTGCAAATTTCACTTTCACTACAAATACTTGTTACACTATTTTTAAATATTTTCTGGCCTCCCATAAAATCCCATTAAAATGCTTTGAAGCTTATAGCTAAACTCCATCCGTGTGCTACTGTGTTGTGCTGTTGCTCCACAGATGCCACATCAGGGTTATTGACACATTTGGGACAGAACCAGCCTACAACCATGAAGAGTATGCAACCCTGCATGGCTATCGGACCAACTGGGGCTACTGGAACCTGAACGCCCGGCAGTACATGACCATGTTCCGTAAGATTATACTGTCTGTCCTACGTTTTAATCACTTTTTTGCTTTCCTGTTGTCTCAGTATCTCACCACAGTTTTCTTTAAGAAAGCTTTGGCTGCAAAAGTATCCAGTAAACTCATTCCTCTTATATTTCCCAGATGTAGCAGAGAATACACTTTAGTTAGTTTATGAATCGCTGAATGGTTACCACCAAAATACTTTGAAGCTGCTGTCATTGTATCAACCTTGCAGACCTCTCAGGTCTTCTGGTTCAGTTCTGCTCTGCATTCAAGATCCATGTTCTGATGCAGCTCTAATGTGGAACAAAGTTCAAGAAAACTGCAAAACAGCTGAAACACTGAGTTTGTTTAAATCAAGGCTTTGATTAATAACAACTGGAGCATCATGAAATGGAGTCTGTTTTAACACTGCCTTTGCTTTCTTTAATTTTGCAACGTAAGGTTTTTGTTTGTCGTATTGTATTCATCTAAAGGACTTTAAATTGCCCTGTTGGTGAAAATAAAACACCTCACTTTAAAATCATTCCCTTTTTAAAGAGCTGATCACTGCACATCATTAAAATATTGTCTCCCATTAGGAATTAGCTCTTTATGGCGTTAAAACACCCATAGGTGTTCGCACACAACCGTCGAAAATCTCTTTCTAGCTACCTGAAATGACTTCCAACTAGTCTTTTCACTTCTTTTGACAGGTTTTGCAGGTTGTTCCCTTTCATTTTGAAGAATGTGCTTCACATTTCTATTTTCAGCACAGCGTCCCTTTAAGCTGTACCTGTTCTCGTCTCTTTCTTTTCCCCTCTCATGAGCTGCACAATAGGTCTGATCCTCCCTCAGAGCTGTCTGTCTCCTCACTTCCCGGCTGAGACATTGACTACTTAACCGTCTCATGCTTTCACATTCAGCTGTCGGCAGCCTGGTATCGCTGGCGCTCAGCGGCAGGATCATTATATCGACAATATACAGCATATTGTAGACACCCACGCTCCACGCTGGCCAAAGCTATAATGAGTGACTCAACCTTCATACTTATGAGAGCGTGGCGGCGCTGCTTTTATTACACTTCTTCAATACTTGAAAATGCGCTCTGCAAAAAATAAGGGGGGAATAATAAGCACTTGGCTTAAAGAAAAAATGTCAGGAGCAGAGGATTATATGTGCAGTTTGTTTTTATCATGTCAAATTGCTTGAACTCACTGAACAAAATACATAAATGTACTTAGC
Organism: Micropoecilia bifurca; assembly: GCA_903067075.1. NCBI lineage: Eukaryota > Metazoa > Chordata > Actinopteri > Cyprinodontiformes > Poeciliidae > Micropoecilia > Micropoecilia bifurca. Next base: position 8,247 of record CAEGAF010089140.1, on the reverse strand, counting down.
ATGTATATTTTAGTATGTAGGTCCCTGTGTTAGACTTTGCCCTGCCCAACCACAGCTGGCCGTGTGACAGTCACAATTTATAATACTCAGTCACTGAACCAAAGAGCCAAAGTGCAACAGGAGGGAGTGAATTTTCCTTGCATCCGTCTTATTCTCTCATTAAATAAAACTTTTTTTCCTCACTGCCTTTTCTTTTTTTTTTATCTGTTCCTGCATTCTTTTCACTTTTCTCAACATTCTGCTACTTTCACTAACTTCACACCTCCACTCGCACACATTCAGCCCACACACCAGACAACTCCTTCATGGGCTTCGTTTCGGAGGAGCTGAACGAGACGGAGAAGAGGAGAATCCAGCAGAACAAAGTCAACAACATGGCTGTGGTCTACGGGAAAGAAGCCAGCATGTGGAAGGTACTAAGCACAAAATAATGATGTACACACAGGATGTGTTTGGTTTTTTGTTTTGTTTTGTTTTTTCGCTTCAGCAAGGTCTGTTTACCCTTTGCTTGTGATTGCCATTTATATTCTGCACAGTCATCTAATATCCTTTGATTAAAATGATTTATAATCAGGCATCATGCATAGTGTCATCGGATGAGTTAGACGCTGGTGGTTCCATCAGTTGGCACTTATCAATAATTAAATTAATTTGGTTATATAATCGTCCTGGAGGTAAAGTAGTTATTGGATTCAAAAAGTTAACCCTTTCATGCATAGTGGTTACTACAGTGGACAGCTGTCTAAAAGCCATTTTCTTGTGGATTTTTATATTATAAATGCTCACAGACCACTGAAGTGGACACTAATGCACCATAAAATACACCATCAACTGCTGGCCATCAGCTGCAAATGCAAGAAATTATTTTTGTTAAATCCAATATGGCCGACACACAAAAAACCATTCCGACTGACCAAGTTCCTCCTTCTGCTGCGGACGACTCTTGCAGGTAGAGAAATATTGCAACATCAGATAAGCCCTAAAGAACAAAACTACTGATATATTTCTCAAATAACAACTTTGTATTTGCAATTGATCACCTATATATATTTTTTTTAACAAAAAAAATCTTTCTACTTTTTTTATGCCTTAAGAAAGGCAAAAATATATATATTTTTAAAGTCCTGACACAAAGGATCATAATTCATGCATGAAAGGGTTAAATTTGTTCCCAACCTCCATGCTTCTTAGCCATCCAGATCTTAGCATCTCTGCTGAACTGGTGGCATAGCCTGATATACAGGCAAGTAAAGAACGGTGCTTGGTTAGAGCATTGCCCCTGTTAAGGTTTTTGAAAATTGCTTCTTTAAAATTAATTCATTACTTTGTACAAAAACTTTTGCTGGTGATGAAAGTTTCAAGAAACTTCTAAATTCTGCTACTCCATTCTGTGACTCTTGAATTTAGCTTTTTCATACAGGATTCAGACCTTATGTTTATAATCTTTGTGTGAATCCAGTTGAGAGTTTTATTTGCTGTTTGTGTAAAATTGTTGTCTTGCCAATTCATCAATTCTCATTTCACATTTATTTTTATCCTGGAAATCTGCAGCAGGTTTTTATCAATAATGTCTTGGTTCATCTGGTGGAGCTTCACCATGATTTTCCACTTCCAATGTTGATTTTGTGTTTGTTTTCTTTACCAGATAATTTAATGCATTGAGTTGTTGGCATGTGTTTTATCTGTTCACCATTTGTGCCAACAAGCATCGAAACTCGGTAACCTTTGGCTGTCAAATGGATGTGAATCATGAAAACGAGTAAAAAAGAAAAAGATCTAATTACAGCACCGATTGTTGCATGCAGGGATTTCCATTTAAATAATAGTTCATTTCATGAAATGACTCTGCAGGTTTTCCTTTTTCCTCCACAACTGGAGGCACTTTTGAAACAAATTAAATATTTTTTAGAACATTTATTTAACCAGAAGAGGAGTTGAGATGGAAAACATCTTCTGAATGAGCTTGCAGGCCAAAGCAGTAATTTTGTTCTGAAGTTCAATAGTTTGACTTTAAACAATTCATCTTTTCAAGACGTACATTATATAGTAGGAAATACCCATTGTTTGTATTACATAGTAAATGAGAAGATCATTTTAATGGATTATTTTTTCCACAAATAATACATTTATTAAGTACTAGTATGCAACTTGCCTCCTGCTGTATTATGACAGGAAAACGTTGACAGCGTTTTGCACATCCCACTGTTAGTGTCATTACAGTTCAGCTTCATGGGGCTTTTTATGCTCAAGTGTGCATCTTTAATTTACAGACGATTTTCCTCTGAGAAGCCGCCTGCTTCCTCATCCACATTACGTAGACGGATCACTGCGGCGCCTTCGTTCTTAAAATAATTATAAAGATGCTGTTTACTGCTTCCTGTCTGTCAGTCCGCTGTGATTCCAACATATCTGTTCATAAAAAAGATGATAAGGTCCTGAAAATGTGCAATGCTTTTACATTAGTTTCATTATTTTTAGCTCCATCCTTTTTGTTAGCTGCAAATATATAATGAATTTCTTTTCTTCTGTTTTGTCCATCTGTCTTCTGGACTATTGAATCTGACTGGATGCTGATTAGCTTCAGGTAAGTCAAGTGTTTTCTTTTTTTTTTGTAAAGCTAGCTATCATTTATCAACACTATATGTAGTCTTTATTTGTGAAATCAAAGTTTTTTGCAGATATAAAGCTGATAAGTGTGACCCGCATTATTATCCTGAAAATAATTAGAGATTAGGATGGAGTTTCACCATCCTGAACACTTTTTAGATTTTTGTAAAAAAAAAAAACTTTGAAAACTATATTTCATTTTGGTATAGCTCATAATTATGCACAAATTTGTCTTTGTTTACTATATGAAGTCCCCCCAAAAAACTTTGTTGTTGTTAATACTGTTGTATTATTGCAAAGAACTTAAATGTCAAGCACAGGCAATTATAGGTAATTAGAACAGAAAACAGAAAATATTTGTTCAAAATATGGTTTAATCTGCCGAACTGTGTGACTACAAATATATTTCTCACCTGTTAGTCAATTTCTGTCCTGCACTACTGAAAACAACTGACTATAAAATATTAATGCTGAGCAAAAGGGAGTTAGAAATACTTGGCTGTCAAAATAACTGGATTATTCCGTCACAGTAAGACTTGGTGTTATTTAAAATTCAAATCTTTTTATTGTCTGACAGAAAGCAACTGATGATAAAACCAGTTTTTCAAAGGAAGTGCAAGTTTGATCACCATCGTACTGAGTTGAGATAAATCACATTTTCAAAAACTAAAGAACGTATCTTGTTTTTACGCTGCACAATGATCATGAGACAAGCATTACTGCCTTGAATGCCTTGAGGTTGAGTTTGTTTTCATTTGCTATTTCTTCCTGTGTAGGTTTTCCACTTTCACTCTCTAAAACGGATGCATGTCAGGTCAGGTGACTTTACTAAACACTACTCAGATGAGACTATCTGTTAAACGTCAAGTTTCCATATTCCCACCTGTCTAACATGCCCTGCTATCTGAACTAAACGGGTCAAAGTCCTTCAAGCTTCTTCCTGCAGCTCCATCTGAAGGAATAGATTTTAAACATGAGGGACAAACACCAGTCTTTTTGGACTTGCTCTGTATTCGTCCCTTTCCTGATTCATGCTCACCTGCATGCTTAGGGAGAGAAAAGCTATGTGAAGTTAAGAAATCTGCACCCTTACATGTCTCTGTTTCACTACCAAGTTCATTGCTATTGTCTGCAGCACTTAGCGCTTGAGCAAATCTCCTAATTGGCTGGGAAAATCCTCACAGAGGAAACTATTGATCACTACAGCCTCCAGTTACTTCGCTGCAGAGGAGAGGAGGGGGAGCCTCACAACAGAGGGATGTAGTAAAGCTGCTTAATACCAGCTGGCAGATCAATTTAATGGTCTGGGTTGCTCTCCGTTTTCATGGTTACGTTTTGGTTGTTAACTGACTGTTGCTGGTTGTTGTAGGTTCTGTATTTAATTGATGCCTTTAAAGTGCCGTTCTGGTGTTCAGACACAGAACATGTTGAATTTGTTTCTTTGGACTGATATGTAAGGTTGTGTTCAGTGAGCAGAATGTGAAAAAATATCAGATCCTAACTCTTAATCTGACAATTTCTGTTATCTATGTCATGCTTTGTTAAAAACCCTAATTATTGAGATTAACTGTGATATGATATGTTTAAAATAAATTAATCTTTAATTGCAGTCCCAAAATCTCAAACTGACAACTTTGGAAGAATAAAAAATTATTAAAGAAATTTAAACGATAAGAAATAATTGTTTTTAACACAATTCAGCGGCACAGTTGTTGCAATACTTTGCCAGCTTTTAGTAACAAAACTAGCTTTATGATCTTAAATGTATAAGTGTAATTAACAGAAGCAAAAGAAATCTAAAATAGTTTAATTACACTGATGGGTTGTCGTCATATTGATATACAAAAAGAAATGTTTGAATTCATGCATTAACGTCTACATATATTCATTTATTGTGAATTGACTCTTTTCTCAGTTTAACTGTTGGAAATCCTTGTGAAGATTTTAAACAAGACGTCTGACACTTTTCTACTTACGGTACTTAAATCACACTGTAAGCAAGTTCAATGACACAGATAGAAATCCCAGGAAAGAAATTGAGTCCTAACCAGGTGAAAGCTTTTACTGAAAGCAGGTATGCGTCTCTGTCACTCAAAAAAAGGAAAGCTGCTCTTCATTTGTTCCACCTCAGAGGTGGAGAAATCTGGGCTTTTCTCTCTCTGCTGGATCAGTAAATATGATCATGTGAACACAAGTTGCCTCCACATCACGGAAATGTTTTCTTTAAGATGCATCTAGAGAGTAAATATAGTGTTAGATGTGGAAAGGAACAAATATATCCAGACAGAAGCTGACACACGGAGACAGCTTGCACAGAGATAAAAGAAAACAGACTCGGCACAGTTTACTTGCTCTCAAACTCTTTAATCATACTGTCCTCAGAGGTGAGTTCTTTCTTTTTTCTTCCAGCCTCCTGCCTTCATCTCTAATCCATGATATCTCCTGTCTTCGTTTCCTGTCTTTTCGTCCAGCAGGGCAAAGACAGTTTCCTGGAAATCCTTCATAAGTACATGGAGGTTCATGGGACGGTGTACTATGAGACCCAGAGGCCGCCGGAGGTCCCAGCCTTCGTCAAGAACCACGGTCTGCTGCCCCAACACGAGCTGCAGCAGCTTCTCCGTAAGGCCAAGGCAAGCGACCGGCGCGGCGCCGACGTCTATGAATGATTTGACTAATTCTCACCCGTCCACAGCCTTTCTATTAATTCACAAACCTTAGAAATAGACGCAGTTGTTTGTTCTTGGGTTATAAGCATTTTAATGTTGTGTTTTCCAGCTCTTCATTGGTTTTGGGTTTCCGTACGAAGGTCCCGCCCCTCTTGAAGCAATAGCCAATGGTTGCATTTTCCTGCAGCCAAAGTTCCAGCCACCCCACAGTTCACTGAATCACGAGTTCTTCAGAGGAAAACCTACATCCAGAGAGGTCACTTCATTAGGCTTCGCTCTTCCTTATAGACAGACATTAGGACTCTTCAGGGCTACGGTTTAAAATCCTTTGTTTTTCATCAAATCATTTCAAATGCCTGCTTACCAGTTGTATTTTATGAGTCAGCTGTGAGAACTTCAAATATGCCCTGCGTATTTTTTATTTTTTTGCAAAATGTTGTTTTTTCAATGTATTTACAGTTTTTCTCGTGATCACAAGTTGCAGATGAGGTAAATTTAACACAGCGTCTGCGTTTCCTGAAGGTTTTCTCCCAGCACCCGTATGCAGAGGAGCACATAGGCAGGCCGTACGTCATGACAGTCGACTACAACAACTCCCTCGAGTTTGATGCTGCTGTCAAGGAAATCATGAGGACCAAGGTACCGTCAGACTCGGCAAAGACGAGAAAGAAAAAATATTAAACAATTTTTAAATCCCTTTCCATCTCTGAGGGTCAGAAATGTTTTGAAAAAGTCTGAACATGACTGCTTTCATCTTCACACTCAGCTCTGATTTTTAATAGAAACGTCTGCCTGACAAACGTCCTATTATATAACTGTAAAATAAATTTTTGCCCAGCTAATAGCGTGATAGCACATTTTTACTCTGATGTTCAACGTAATATAAAAATTGCTGCATTTTTTTCTCTCTTGAAAGCATGTAAATAAAGCACAAGGCCATATCTGCCTCCTTTAAACTTCATTTAATGGCTCCTAAACTTTGACACAACAGCAGCCAAGCTTTACAACCCTATGGTTCTCCAGAGCCTTATTTATTTCTGTGTGTAGGAAGCAGATGGCTATAACAGAGTGCGAGAAATGCAGAGCTGATAGAGAATAAGAGAATGCCAGCGACTGCCAGGAGCAGCAGAAAGGTTAATTAAGGAGTCAGCTGGGTGGATTAAATCTTTCCAGAAAGCACAAACACAAGCGGAGAGGATGGGAACGAAAATGGAAAGAAATGGGAGAACAAACACAGATGGAGATGGAGTTTGCAGGATTCTCAAAAGCTTTTAGCTCTCAATAAAACTGAAACCGGTACAAACTTTAAAAATAACGGTGAATAAATATGTCTTACAAATTGAATCACCTTAACAAAAGACCTGCTGTTTTATAATTAGTCTGTGATCAGTCAGCAGGTTCCAGAGCAACACTGAAACTTCTGCCTGTTTGTTTGTGTCCGGCATCAATAAACTGCTGGCTTCCTGCTTTGAGCTGCTTCTTCTTAGACACCAAAAACCACAGAAAATGTTATGAAAACCTCGTTGAAAACACTTAAATGTGTTCAGGTTCACTTCTGGTTTGATTATTTCATTAAAATAATGGATCAACATCAGGGCAAAACAAACTACCACTGTCTCTTCTTCTTCTGTTGTTTGTTATATTTCATCCGTGACAGAATGTAAGGCGGTCAGCGCCCAGACGTAGGCGCGCTCACACCTGACGTTTCTGCAGAATCTATAAATGCCGTTGCCATCTCAGCTCTTAATTATCCGTTTGCAGCGTTAATGAATCCTTCTGTAAGTGTTGTGCTGACCTGCCTGCTGTGCTGCTGGAGCCGATCAGAGGAGGTTGGAGATCGTGAGGCGTTCAAGACGCCACTTGCTGTTTCAAACGGTGCTAATGAAATTAGACGGTGATAATAGGACATCTGTTCGCAAAAATAATGGCACAAATAGTATAATTTGTGCAGCTACGTTGTCTTCCTGCACTGAGATCCTACAAACACATGAAATATTGTGTTTTCCTTAAGACCTTATGTCTGATGTTTTCACTGATCAGAAAACGTTGGATTTTTAATTTCTAACTGTTCGATCATTAATTTGGCTGAAAATTGTCCCCTTTTGTCACCACATGACTCCTTCTCTCATCTCTAGTTATTATGACGGACTAATAAATTCTAAGAGAATAACCTTGTGCAAGAATAAAGTCGTAATGTTATGACTTTCTTCTGATGTTACTACATCTTTGTTCTCTGACTTCATCATTGCGTCACTTGTCTTTCATTAGGTTCTGGTCAGTTCAGTCCACTTCCTACACTTCCTTTGTGGATGGTTAGTTTCACCCGAACACAAAGTTTTTCTGAGCAGTTTAAACAACTAAAATACATCCGAGAAGTCAGGACTGCTTTCTCCCAGTCCTCCTGAACTCATCTTCTGTCATGAGGTGGAACTCTAGTGGGGCCGCCAGTAATTTTGCAGGACCTCATTTTAATGCACATATAGGCACATTTATTGTCTATTTTTCACAATAATGCATCTTCTATACTGACATACAATCGGATCTGTACCAGTCCAAGCCAGCCAGTCCTTCCTGCATGAAGCGAAACAACAGGAAGACAGCTGTCTGCAAGACCCTTTAATCCTTTTGGAAAATCAGCAGACTAGATCAAGTCGGCATGGAAATTAAACAAAAGGTGACATCTATGAAGTAGCACGCCTGCGTGCCTGTGTGTGTGTGTGTGGATGATCCCACTGCTCCATCTTGTCTGTGTTGTCAGACAAGCTTGAGTTCTGTAGCACTAGCTGACGGCGCTGCCTCCATCTCCTCTGAGAAAGAGCTGATGGACCACTTCACCCTTCAGTGGAGGCACAACGGCTCAGCAAACACACCCACATTCAGATGAGATCCCCGTACACGCGCGCACACACACACACACACACACACACACACACACACACACACACACACACACACACACACACACACACACACA